>JAHHUM010002700.1:77500-292029 GCA_036173005.1 Crenichthys baileyi | reverse complement strand
TGTATAATATTTAAAAACAATCTTGAGATGGTAATTAAGGGGGACTAACGAAAGGGAAAAATTCATCCCCTTATTTTATTTAGTTTTTTAAATTTTGTTTTTGGAAATTTTTAATTCTAAACTAAAAAAATTAAAAAGGACCCCTCCGACGGTGGAAATTCATCATAGGAAGTATGTGGTCCCCAGCCAATCTAAGTTAAAATTCAATGTTATTTTCAAAAGCACTGAAACCCTAACTTGCTTTAAATTGTATTAAAATCTTATTTGTTTAGAGTGGCCTTTTTACTGTTTATTTTTAAAATTTTAGTTTTAAATTTTTAGTCCAACTTTTCCCTTTTATTTTTCTTTTTAATCATTTTTTCATTTTTTTTATTTAATTAAATTTTTTATCATCTTTTGATTAATTTTTTTTTATTCTCTTAATTATTTAATTACCTGCAAGGGACCTTTCCTTTATGTTCCCCCTTTTTCTTTTTTTCAAGTTACAGGAAATTTTTGGAAAATTTTCTTGTTACTGAAACTGCCATGTAAATAAAATTACCGCCTTGCCTTAAAAAATTAAAATATTTTAAAAGAATTTCACCTTTTTGTATTTAAAAATGGGAAATTAAATCAACAGGTTAAAAAAATACATACAGCTGGATGTCATCTGGGAAAAATGTGATAAGGGGGGTCAAAAAAAAGCAAAAATTGGGCTTTTTAACACCAGGAAGTTAGGGTTTTAAAAAAGGGTTTCTTTTTGGATTGTTGCTCCACCCCGGGGTCGCGGGGCTTTCCCCCAGGGTTTTAGAACCCCCGCAGGCTGTCCCATTAGGGGGAGCCCGTTCTCTGCCAGCTCCCTCCTCCCCAAAGACATTGGGTTTTGGGTTTAAAGGGCATTTAAAAAAAATTTTTCAACCCAAAAAATTTTTCAAAGGGGGTATTGTTTTGTGCGTTTTGTTTTAGAAAATTTTTTTGTGTGTCTGAACAGCTGGTTTTTTGTTGACAGCTGAATTTCAAGTGTTATTAAAAAGAGCGGGTCCCCACCTTCAAAGGGAAAATTTTTAAGTTTAGGGGGTCCTTTTTTCTTTTTATCAGCTTTCAGGCCCTTTTTTATATTTTTAATTTTAAAATTATATCTTGGTTTTTAAAAATTTCTCCAAAACAATTGGGGGCCTTTAAAATTACTGATCCCCTCTTTTTTTACGTTTTATTCATTTTTTTCCCTGGGACTACCTCCCTTTTTGAACCTTTACATTTCCCCTGGTCCCCTGCCCCCATCTTTAAAAACAGTCCCGGTTTTACGTCAATATGTATCCCTACTCAGCGGGGTTCGGGACCTGCTCAGGAGCAGGGACCAAAAAAAAAAAAAAAGGTACCAGTACAGAAAAAACAGTAATGGAAACACTTGCAAAGCGGGCCGAGTCGATTGGAGATGGCATAAATAGAGCCTGGGGAAAAAGGGCATTATTGTAAAAATATGCAGAAGGGTATTGCCCAAACGGAATGAGGTTAATATGGAGAAAATAAGGTGCTACCATTTACCACAGTACTGGACACTTTTGTTGGCACTCCTGATGTTAAAAGTCTTAAATCATAATCATTAATCATTATTTGTAAATTCTTGTAAAACCCCAATTTTTTTTCAAATTGAAAAGAGCTTATTTTTATACTATAAAAATTGCACAAGGTTTTAAAAATAAAGAGGGATCCTGGGGAAATTTTTTTTAAAAATCTTCTTTAAATTGGTTTCCGTGTCCTCATTCACCCTCTTCAGCTCACCCAACAATTTTTCAATTGGATTGATAACTAGGGGCTGAGTTAGCCATTAAAGAAGAAGACTGACTTTGTATCTGGTGAACCATTTTCATTTTGAATTGGCCATGTGTCTTGGTTTATTATCCTGTGACAAATCACAATAATATCCATTTTCAGTTTACTAATGGAGTCCATAAGATTTCTATCAACAATCTCCTGGTATTTGAGGTTCCATGATGCTATGCACTCCATCAAGGTTCCCAGGACCTTTGGACGTGAAACAAACTCAAGGGATCAAGAATACTCTACCATACTCCACAGTGGGTATGAGATTCTTTTTTTACATTTCATCCTTGGTTTCACATCAAACTCACAGTGTTTGTTGCTGACGAAAACATCAATATTAGTCCCTTGTGACTGAAGCACATGGATACAGTTAGCACCCCAGAATAATTTGGCACACTTCACATAATGTAGATTGGATCTAATGGTTTTTATGGAGACCTGGTGACCCTAATATACTAGTCTTTGCTGCAGATTTATAAGATTTATGGATTTTTTTTTACCATCCTCCTCGCTGTGGTGGCAAGATAAATATGGGCCCTCATCCAGCATAGTGGCCAGTGTCTGAGAGAGATGCCCTTTGTGGTACCAAACACACTATATTGCCAAAAGTTTTTATCTGTCTACCCTTACATGTTATTGAACATTGATGACATCCTTAATCTATAAGGTCCAGTTTGTTGATGAAACCACCACTGATAGCAATAGCAACTTCCACAAGGTTTAGGAGTGTGTTCATAGTTAGATGAGAAAACCAGAATTTCAACCTCCACTCTAATTCATCTCAAAGGTGTTCAAGAAGGTTCAGGTCAGGACTCTGTGCAGGCCAGTCAAGTTTCTCTACACCATGGAGTGATTGTAACACCAGAATTCATTGATTTGGTGGTGTGACCCAATACATGGCAATATATTGTATATATAACGCAAGGTAATAGAAAATCAGTAGTAATAATACAGAGTTTCAACTTAAAAAGGTAAAGCTTAAATAACAATAAAATGCTTTAATTACATTGTTAAAGGTTTTTAAGGGGATATCTATATGTGTACCAGTAATTCTGTTTAAAAACTGTTATTTTTCAATGTGGAATTAATTTATCTTTGAATGAATATTTCCAAGTTAAACCATTTTTTCAAATGGTTGCTGTGAGAATATCCTACTGAATACAAAATTAGTTTATTTTAAGACTTTTTCCACTTCTTTTTTAAGAGTTGCTACTGAGTGTGGCTGGAACTGTATTATCAGAATGATGGTAGCTCCCTGCAACACCAGAAATGCTAAAGCTTTCTAATCTCCTCTGTTGTCCAACCCTGTAGGGAAAAGAGGGGCAGTGAGTGAAAGTGAGAAAGGATTTTGCTTCATCTTGCATCTTTTGCTTTCAGCAATTAGTCATTCTTCAACTCATCTGTCATGTCTGCTAATCTCTCCCAACGTGTCTCTCATCTCGCTGCCTCTGTAAGTTTTTATTAATGCGCTCTCACCTCCACTGCAACTCTGGGCTAAATGCATTTCACTGTTTTCCCCACTTCCATTACCCCTTTTACTTGTTTATTTCTTCTTTTCTTGCTTTTTTTCTCGTATTTTTCATCTGCCCACCCACTAACCCACCCCTTTTGTCTGCTATTTATGCACCCTCTACGTGAATCCTCTGTGCCCTTGTTGGTTCTGCAGTTTGCCCTTGCCTGGTGTTTAGTGCATTGTCCAGAGTTTTTGTGCTCTCTGATGCCACCATTTAAGCAACTAGACCCTTGCTACTCAAGGCCTGCGGCATACTCACACACATACACATGCACCTCCACCTTCAATCACCTTAGAAAGTCCTTACCATAGCACTGTGTCTCATCATTGTACCAGCAGTGTGTGAAAGTAAATCTGTGTGTGTGTGTGTTTATGTGTGTCTGTGTGTGTGGCTGTCGTTGTGAATTTGTTTTCTCTTTACACTATGTCCCGGTGAAATAATGTGCTATGCACGCTCAGCAGATAACCGGTGAGTAAAAGTGCTGTTTCTATTACATTCACCCACAAACACACATCTACAGACATGAAGGAACTGCAGGTTTTATTATTATTTTGTAATTACTTTGTAAAAATAAAAAAAAGTCAAATTATTCTCACGAGTGTTTTCCTTTATGTTCCCATCCACTGCTGTTACCTCCTCTGTTTCTTTTTGTATCTCTCTTTGTTGTTTGTCCTTTGCATTTTCATTAATCATCTGCTTTATTAATGGACCCTTTCCAATATCTTGACTCAACTTCTTCATCTTTTTGTTTCTTTTTCATTAAGGTCAGACTGGTTTAATCAAGGACACCAGCTGAAAAATCCACTTGATATAGCATTGATTGAATATAAAGCCTTTAATAGCTGTAGAAGTCCAGCTATTACTGACTTCATCAGCATGGGAAAAGGAGAAGCTGAAGTGGTGTTGGGATATAATGGGCTGCCATTCGGATGTATGTCTGGAAAATAACAGAATCAATCACTAAACTCAGCGTTGAGTAACACTAAGAAGCTCTCGTGGAAAAAAAAAAACATATTAAGTACCCTCATGTTTAGAATATTTGATGTGTTTGAGGACATGATGGAATTTAGAGTGTCCTTTAAATCCCTCAATGAAACCAACCTTTATGATTTATCTGTTAAACTGGCTCATTGATTGTGGTGTCTGTAAAAGCTATCTCCTTGTTATAAATTCCATTATTCTTACCTCGGTTACATGAACTTAAATGTTTAAGTTCATATTTAGTAGCTTATTTGTGTGGCTAATGAGACCAAATCTGGCTAGTGTCTTCCTAAAAATGTAAAACTTTGTACTTCTGGTTTTGCTATTAGAGATTCACGTGGCTGTGACAAAGCAGTATTTCTAATTTAACACTTGAACAGACAGTTTTTACAACCCTGACATTGTCCAGATTGTGCCCTTCACATTAAATTGCATATTTAATAATAAAGATCTGAACAAAAATCTTCAAAATAAATAATTCCTATGGGATTTTGGTGACTTCTAAATGGCACTATTTGCTATAGTTCTCTAACCTTAAGCGAGAGAAAGGGGAGCCATTATACACCTTATCTCTAAGCCTAAGTAACCCTGTGGAGAAAGCTAATTTTAGCCACTTGTATCCTGGACCTCCCTTTGGTCATGATCCGTATCTTGTTACCATAGGTGGTAGTGAGAATGTAAACAGACTTGTAAATTGAGAGCTTGCTTTTTGGCTGAGTCCTTTATTCACCATAACAGACGGAAGCAGCACCTGCAGACGGACAAGGTCTCATTCCATCTATCTATTTGCAACTCCATCCTTCAGAAAACACACAACACATCAGTAGCCCTTTTCAACCAAAGTAGTTCCAGAACTTGCTCTAGCATCAGGGGTATAGTGCTAGAGCCAGCTCATAAGTGGTTTTGTAAAAGAGTTGGTTTTGCTTTTCTGAGGATTGTAGTACATGAAGATTGTTTAACTACACAAATCTATTTATCCCAGTATCCCTGCAAACAGATACCCCAACATCACCACCTTAATTTATTAATGCTGTTTAAAACAAGTAGTGCTTCCGAATGCGGGCTGCACAGTTGGCTCAGTTGGTGGCACTGTTGCCTTGCAGCAAAAAGGTCCTGGGTTCGACTCCCAGCCGGGGGTCTTTCTGCATGGAGCGGGGATAGAAAGAGGTCATCGGCGGGGATAGAAAATGGATAGATGGATGGATGCTTGCAAATGCTTGACAATCCTGATCAGCTGTTGTCTCATTTGTACCATCAACATTGAAAAACAGGAGTTTATTGATTCATTGTAAAATAATCAGCTGTGAGTGTTGCTCTATGTGGCACATTGACTTACTTCAACTCCATGATCCCCACATGCTGATTTCAAAATAAGCTGTGGGAAGATAAGAAACAGTTTATGTTGTTCAGATGCTAATTGAAAAATCTATTATTGAAACCTAGTCTTTTTACTATTTTTTTTTTATTGACTGTCTTATATTTGACAAATCCCCAAAAAAACTAGGCTTCAGGGGCCTCATGTACAAAAGAGTGCAAAGCTTTCATACTAAAAGTGTGCTGTAGGGAGAAATTCTATAACTTGCGGCGCACCAAAAAATTCAGATGTAAGAAACCGTGTGTAGACATGTAACCGCACACGTAGCCTTCATGCATCCCAATTTGTGGTGAATTCTGCACAGCTGTACGTGGCACTTGCACCGCCTGGTCCCCACCCATAAAAACATATGCAAAGTAATATAAATAGCTGGAGGGCACCCACCACGTGTCCAAATAACCATGGCAACAGTGTTGTGAGAGTCAAACAACAAAATCGGTTCTCTTCGGTGGAAAAACGCTAAGAGAGACTGTCTACACACCATTAGGGATGTTTGTAGTGAATTTCAGGAAAACCAGCAACTTCTTGAAAGACTTTAGCGACTCAAACCTGACTGAAAATATACGTTTGTTGGCTCGAACCCGTTAAGTGTTTCAGTGTCTGCATCAAATCCACACGGCACTAGTCTAACGGTCTAACTGCTGCAATGAGCTCAATGAGCTCAGTGCTAATCATTATAATGACGTGACTATGCCTCCTATATTTCTATTAGGAAGACTGTCACCACACACACTGTGTGAAGTACTTTAAATTTTTACAACCATTCAGGACGTCACATAAAAAAAATAGAAAAATACCTAGAAGCCTTCCATTGCTCACGGAGCCTGCTTGAGGTTTGTTCCCAACACAGCTATTATAATTAGAATAATTATAATTATCATAGTGTAAAGGAATCATGAGTTGAGGAGGCCAACGCGCCATTGTATTTGTGAGACACATTTGCGCAGCACAAATAGGTTGCACATATATTGATTGAAATTTATATTCATAAAAGCATATTTCCCTTATACCAGCATCAGCGTAGTCCATAGCTAAGATTACATTCAGAAATCTGCTCCTCGCTGAAAATGAGAGCCACAGTTTAGGGGAACTTTATATTTCTGAGCAACATACGAATGAGGACGACCCTCATCAACTTGGTTCAAATCCCACAGCCTGGTGCTCTGGGTGCCTGTGCAAGACCCTTAGCTCCTGAATGCTTCCCAGGCGCCGCACAATGGCAGCCCACTGCTCCCTAAGGAACGGTTTAAATGCAGAGGACAATTTCTCCTTTGTGAGATCAATAAAGTCTGAATGGAAAATTTGCATGAATTTCCGCACATAACAAACTACTACTACTACAATACTACTTCTTTATTTATACAGCACTTTAGAACAACAGTAGCTGCGACGAAACGAAAATCAAAATAAACATGCAAAATATGAAAAAGACAGCAAAAACAGTAAAACATAGCAGAAGTAAGAGCAAAAGTCTCAACATTTGTTAAAAGCCAAAGGATAAAAGTGAGTCTTAAGATGAGTTTTAAAAGTAGACAATAAAGGGGCACTTCTAATATGTAACGGCAAAATGTTCCATAATTTCCCAAATCTTTAAAAAACTAAAACGATAACAAGGGCACCCCTGGCAGAGTACAACCTACGCAACCTGCAACCTACTCTAGAGAAACCTTGACTATGTGCTGCAAATGCAGGAACATCTCTTGTTTTTGTAATACAAGGACTGGAAACCATTGAAAATGTCTCATTGTTCTCTTTTTCTGCAGAATATCATATTTATTGGCCCTAAGAACCATGTGCTGGAAGCCTTTCCTTAAATCATCATGTGGCAGTCAGTTTGTCAAATGGCATGTTGTAGTGATGACAAGAAGTAGCTCAGTATTCTGGCTACTTTCACACCTCCGCACAGCTCCCCAGTTTCTACAAGTGGAGGTTTGTGTATTGTGGAAAAAAATCCTTGGAAAAATTTACTGTGGATTCTCATTTGGTCTCACAAACAGCTAAACATTTTGCATCAAGACACTAAAATAAGAAGGTACGCATGGTTACTTGAATTGTGTTAAAACTCTCATTTACCTCAGCATTTATAGTAGATCAATGGTAAACACATACAGTGCATTGCAAATGTATTCAAACTCCAAGAATGTTTCCATGTTTTGTTTCCCAATGCAACCAAAAATCTCATCAGAAAAGACAAAAATTTGACATTTTGGTCCACATGCAAAATGCTGTGGGTGGTGGAAACTGACACTGAACATAACCCTAAAAACACAATTTCTATTGTAACACAAAGTGCCAACATCATACTGTGGTGATTTTATTCAATAGGGGCTGAGCAGCTGATCGAAGTTGATGGGAAGGTGGATCGAAGAAAACCCGTTAGATGCTTTGGAAGTCTTGAAACTGGGGCACAGGTTCATCTCTTAGCAGGACAATGACTCTAAACATACAGCCAGAGCTACAATGAAATGATTTAGGTCAAATAATATTCATGTGTTAGAATAGCCAGTCAAAGTCTAGACACAAATCATATTGAGAATCAATGGCAGGACATGAAAACCTATGTTCAGAGATCTTAGCTCCAATCTTACTGAGCTATTTTACAAAGAAGAAAGGATAAAATTTTCCACCTCTAAATGTGCAAAGCTGGTAGAGACAAACCCCACAGGACGTGCAGCTTTAATTGCTGCAAAAGTTGTTTGCAGTGCACACCACTGTGGTATGTGGGGATGGGATAGTTTAGAAAATCATGCATAACATGACAAGTTTGTAAAAATTCAAGGAAATTCACTTGCAAAGTGAAGCATACTGCCAGATTAGTTTCAAAGTAGCTTAAGGAAAAGAGAGTCAGTGTTTTGGAGCTCTGGTCTTAATTCCATAGAAAATCTGAGGGCAGAACTGAAAAGATTTTTGCCAGCAAGGCCGCCCAGAAACCAGATTTAGTTACACCAGTTCTGCCTGAGGGAATGGGCCAAAATGATAGCAGACTATAGGTAAAACCTGTTGAACGGCCATCCAAACGGTTTGACCCAAGTCATACAGTTTAAAAGACATTCTACGACATGAAATAATGTGACGTCTTTTTCCTCTTTCCACACGTTGTTTTTTGATTCTGAGGATTTTATGATTTAAGACAAATTTCCCTAAAGGACAATGAATGTAATTTAGTTCGATCTTTTTTATGTCTCCTACTGTCTTACAGGTCCATGTTTTCCCCTCTCTATCAGGACCATGGGGGCTCGGTGGTGTGGCCTCACACTTTCTCGTGCTCCTCTTCCTCTCAGGGCCTCCATCGGGAGTTATGCTACAGTACTCCTAGAATCAGTGGGAGCAGTGTTGGCCCAAACCCCACCTACTATCATGTTGTGTATGACATCAAGGTGGAGGAGTACAGTGAGCTGCCTTTCTCTGGTGGAGAAAGCGTGGATGGGGATCCCTTTGGGCAGGGCACCTTGCCCCTTGTTACCAGCAACAGTGACCCAACAGTTCCACTCATTCGCAGGAGGGGAGGAATGGTGGATTACCGGGACGTCATCCTGGCCCACCAATCACACAAGCTGCACAACACGCCGCAGGCCAAGAGGAAACAATGGGAGTGAGTAATAGTCATGTTTTTAGATCACAGTAGTAGTTTGATTCATGTATGTGGTTATACAAGGTATTTGCTTACCTGGTAACATACAGTACTTTGCAAAAGTCTAAATCACCGCTACAATTTTACATCTCTTTTACAGAATCAGATTTTTACATAATCGTTCAGGTTCAGGTTCCCTGAAAAGTATTTCTTTATCATTATTAAGATTTTCCCAAACCTTTTCTTTGGACATAGACTGTTTTTTTTAAAATATTTTTAGCCAGTTATTGCGAGACAGCATGTGCACGTGGACCTTTGGAGGGCAAAATAAGAAGTGTGAACTCTAAAACTGTATTTACATATGGACAGTATCTGAAAAACTTGTCTTTAGTTTTCAAGTTTTCTTGATAATTGATTGACAGTCACCTTTTTAATGCTAAAATGCAGTTTTCTCTCTGTCATACAAAGAAAATGGAAACAATTTCAGACTACGAACATTGCGGCTGAACCAGTTTAAAATAGATTCCTAAGTTGTCTGTATACATACACAGACACACACCACTTCTTGTCTCATGAGTTCAGAGTCCTTTTATGCCTGAAGGCTTCATAGGTCAGACCTAAATGGCTTCAGAAGATCTGGGTTATTTCCCCATTCGCCAATTTGTACCCATACGTTGCCATTTTGTCGCTTTCTATTGGCATGTCATATATACAAACAAACTATTTCATACCCATGTTCATTTCTCCTGGGGGTTATCATGAGTTGTTGAGTTGGACCTAATGACAGGCAGGGGCAGGCAGGGCTGTAAGTTAATATTTTAATGGAGAAAATAAATTACCTCAACACAAACAACTGAATGTATGGAGAGACACACATTATGAGTGACTGACAAAACATGATGAAAAGTAATGGATTAGTCCAACAATTGAATGGGAACAAACCAAGAGTATAAACACTGAGGATTGTGATTATTTGTTATTATTTGAGGGTGTTTATGTTTTGGGTTTTTCTAATTTTGTTCTCAAAGTTGAGTTTTGGAAGCTGCCTCTGTTTATTGTTTTAGAGGTGGTGCTGTAGTGGTTTAGGTTTGTTTTCTTGTGGATATTTTCAGTTCATTGTGCTTTCTGGTTTATGTTCTGTTACAGTTATGTTTCTTAGGTTTGATTATGTTCTTGAATTTCTGTTTTGTTCCAGCCATGTTTTGTTTTCACCCCCTTGCTCAGTCAGCCAGTAATCAGCTTCATTCGGTCCATCTGCACCATGCAATCAGTCTCTGAGTTTTACCAGCACCAGTCTTTCTGTTCATTCCTCATGGAAATAGCACAGTTCATCTGTTTATGCCAAGTCTGTTCTACCAAGCCTGTTTTTCCTAAGTTTGTCCATGCCTGCATCTGCAACTACCCGCTTGCCTGT
Organism: Crenichthys baileyi; assembly: GCA_036173005.1. NCBI lineage: Eukaryota > Metazoa > Chordata > Actinopteri > Cyprinodontiformes > Goodeidae > Crenichthys > Crenichthys baileyi. The sequence goes on along the minus strand of JAHHUM010002700.1, from coordinate 281,371 downwards.
AAGTCTCCTTTTGGTGATTCAGTCTTTTTTCAACTCACCACCCCACGTTGCTTTCTGCCTGTCTGCATTTTGGGGTCCACCACCACAACCGTGGCTTGACATTACTGGTGAGTTTAATCAACTCTCAAGGTAAATGTAAAAATCAGGGAAAACCTTTAGCTTCAGGGTGTGCACGTAGGCTTTGACATAACTCTCTGCATCTGTGAACTTGAGCCACTTGGACATCGTAAACAACATGCACCCAATTTGTGCTATTTTTAGCTCAGTTGAACAGCCAGATTACACTCAGACATATGGGTTTTGCTACATTGTCTTAGAGGTCAACACTGTGCTGGTTTATACAGTCTTGTCAGAATAGGAAAGAAAGCATTAAGTGATTTTATTTTTTTTTTACCAGAATCAGTGCAGATTTTGTATCTTTGTTGTCCCTGAGAAATAAATTAAAAATGCTGGAAAGACAGACTATCTCCTCATTCACTGGTTCTTTAATATAAATTCGCTGTTGTTTATCTTATGTAGGCTTTGCAGTTTAACAGTGGACTCGACTGGGAGGTATGAATGCAGCTTTCTGCACTAGGTGTTGCAGGTTTTTGTGTTTTATATATTTTTCTTACTGACAAATTTAATAGTTTTTCAATTAAATTGTAGGCGATATATGTTGTATTAAAAAAATTTAAGATTGTGTAGATTTACCTTGGAGTGTGTATATTCTCTAAAGCCACTGTAAGAACTGACACATGACCTTTTCATTTCCAGAAAACTCAGGTACGAGAGGACAAAACTGTAGAAGTACAAAACAGTGAAGGTGGGAAATGACCAGCACCTGTTTAGACAAAAATGACATAAGGCCTAAATCAAAATCAAACAAATTACTGAACATGAGAACACTGCAAACATTTGCAATTTCCAAATCCAAACTTTGAAAGAGCCCCTGAAAACCTGAAGAAATATTTGATAACATATTAAAGCAAATCTGATACCATGGAAGTAGACTTTTGCACAGTACTTGATTTGCTGTTACATTTGGAGAGTTTTCCAGTGTTACTGCCTTGAATAAGTGTGCTTTTTATTTGTTTGAAAAATTATTTGTTTTGTATGTCTGCAGATTTTTTATGAGCGCCACTTGACCCATCAGCCTCGACTAGCTGTTGCTGATCTAATGTATGAGTATTTGCTTTTTATGTGGGCCCAAAAACTTTGCATCAGTTGTTCCGCAGGGTTGACACAGAAACAAAAAGTGCATACTATATTATCAAATTACTGAAAGGTGTTGTCTAAGCTTGTTTGTTTGAGCTTGTTGTTTGATAAAAATTGAATGCTCGGAGCTTCTTGGTAGCAACAGTATTGTCCCTCTTAAGGTTTGATGTACTCTATTTAAAAATTTAACTTTTGTTCTATAAAATATTGAATATTTTTAACTAATTTGACAATCTGATACTAACAAGTAAGTCTGACTCATAATGTTTTCCATTTTTAAATTATTACATGGTAATAAATTGACCATTACCGTCTATGTGAAAATTATAATCTCAGATAAGTGAAAAACCATACAAGCATGTATTTAGTTTAGTTTAGGAAGTACTGTAAATGATCCAGTGAACTCAGGATATCTTAAATGTTGCAAACTGCTTATATGGGCAGTTTATGAGGTACTAAATAAAAGTGACCGTCATGCATAGTAACTGGAATAATTTATTGGTATTTATCTGGATCAAAAGCAGGTATTATAAAAGGGTTTTGGCCATAATATTTGACAGTGTTGTTAAGGCTAATGTAAAAAATACATTTTAATTTTTGTTTTATAATTTCAGTCAAAATTATTTTCAGAATTTTATTTTCTAAATAACCCGCATGCTCCATAGTAGCTTGTCTTTTAGAAAATGCTTATCATTGTAGGTATTCATAAAATGACACAGTTATGGAAATAGGAAAATACTTTAAAGTGAAAGTAACAATAATGATGCATAATACAAATAACCATAACAGTCAGCACAGATGTTACAGCTGCTATCTGTGTTCATCCTCTCACTACACCCCAAAAGAAGTTGACTTTGTCCATCACATGTCCTTGAGCCCGCTGATCGCTGAGATTTGTGACAGAGGTGACGAGTAGGGATAGAGAAAGACCTCTATTCTCCCCTGTTTTTTTTTTTCTAACAAACAAGTAAGCAGAAAGATGGACGGCCAGACAGCTGCTGACCAAGTTGAAGATCAGACCAGGTGTGTCAGCGAACCCTGGGGGATGAAACTGATTTCAATCCAACATGACAGGTTAAAGCTCCACTTACTGTGTCATTCAGTAGATGGACAGATGGAAAGTGGTTTAATGGGCTTGATAGGTTTTATTAGCCTCTAGTCCACAGAATCTGACTGCTTCTAACACTTTATTTCTCTCCCTCCTTATTAAGGTAGTCACATTCTTTGTGATTGTCAACTATACTGACCCCTGAAAAATATAAAATAGTGTCCTCTGCCATCTTCCCGTTGTAATTGTGATTGAGAGCATGTTAGCTGAATCTGCTGCATTTTCTGTTTGAGCTTTTTCACTCAAACTGACAAAAAAGAAACAGAAACTCAGGAATGTTGCATGGAATTCTGGGTCCTATTTATAAACCGTCTTGGTGGACCTCATGCTGGATCAACATCTTTCACTTATATGTTTCCCATGGTATAAGAGAAAGATTATAAATATGATCATAGTTTAACCTCTACAATGATAAAATATCTAAATATAGCGTAATAAAAAGTCATATGTTCAGAGTTCACTCATCTTTATTTTAATTTTAATAAAATAAATACAATTTCTTATCTCAAATTCTCAGTATATCATTTGGACATGATGAGGGACCTGTTGCTGTTGTGGTTGCTGATTGTTAAACAAGGCTATTGTGTTTAAATCCTTAAATTAATAACAAATATTATTCAAACTCCATAAAAAAGCCTTTGGATCCCTGCACCACTGACTTAACTTTGATGGTACCAACATCCACTTTGTGGTAGCATTTTTGTGTAGCATTTTTTGTCATTGCTTCACATTGTTACATAGTGGATCCATTGTTTCATAGAACATAAAGCTAAAATTTTATATGACATTCCTCACAGACAGGATATGAATGTATATTTTATTATGCAAAAATCAATAGGGTAGACTTTGTTGCTAGTGTCTTATTAAATACCTAACTCCTATCACCATGAAGTGACTTTATCCAGCTTTGACCCAATAACCAAAATCTTGCAGTTTGTAGATCCACAACAACCACCTGCCTACAGTTTACAGGCCATAGACAAATGTAACACCTCCTAAACAGAATGCTAATGATAATCACCATCCAGGAGGGGCTCGGAGTAGAGCTGCTGCTCCTCCACATCGAGAGGAATCAGCTGAGGTGGCTCGGGCATTTGTTTCAAATGCCCCCTGGACTCTTCCCTCAGGAGGTGTTTTAGGCACGTCCCACCGGCAGGAGGCCCAGGGGACTGCCCAGGACAGGCTGGAGGCACAATGTCTCCTGCTTGGCCTGGGAATGCCTTGGGCTACCCCCAGAAGAGCTAGAGGAGGTTTCTGGGAAGAGGGAAGACTGGGTGTCTCTGCTGAGACTGCTCACCCCATGACCCGGATACAAGTACGAGTAGCAAAGTTAATGACAGGAGCTTGAACTAAAGATTTCTTTCAGAATTACTGGGAACTGTTTTTAATACTGGATGTATGAGGAGTAGTCACTCTTTTGTTAAGTAAGAAAAAGGAAAATGTTCCCTCTCTGTTTCTGTCTGCAGCTCTGCTTTGTTGGCTGTCTTTCTGTTGTGTCGCATTAGTGCCAGCATTTGTCAGTTTGTTGCACTGGCTTGACAATGCGGCTCTGCTGCCAGCTGCACTTTAGATTAGAGTACACATCAGTCATTTTAATATGTACCCTCCCTCTGTCACTCTCTTTCTACCTTTCCTTCACCCTTCAGCTGTCAGTTCATTCCTGTCCACTCATTTCTTTATTTTTGGTCACACTGCTCCTGTCCTTTACTTTGTCTTTTTTAATGATTTTTCTTTCCTTTACTGCTGTTACCTTCGTTCCAGTCATTTATGTTAGTTTTTACAAGTCACTGTTTCTGTCATGATTTAAGGCTCATGTTTTATTGAGATTTCTCTTGGTTTCTCCTGTCATAATTTTAGGAGATTTTTTTTCTTCGTGACCAGGTTTACTATTATATTTTGTAGATTTTCTTGTGTTGTACGTTTTTGTTAAGTGTGGTTGTTGCCCCTTTTGGTGCTAAAATCATTTGTGTTTGATCTTAGCTCATGTTTATCTGAATTTAACTAGTGTTATATTATCTCTACTATCCCACTTATTCTCGACTTTCTTTCAGTTAAACTTCCTCACTCTGGATTTTACATCAGGTCTGCGTTTTCGTCGTCCGTTCTTCACTTACCATGCTCTTGCATCACTTTTATTTGTCTGCTTATCTCATGTGTTTTTCATTTTGCTAAATTTGAGGACCAGAAGGTAACAATGTTGCAATCTTGAACTTACAGCCACCATTTTATTCCTATTTTACTTGTACTGGATTTTTTTTGAGCGTGTTGTGAAATTGCATGATATTCCTTGGTTTCTGTGTGTTCTTGCCTGGGTTTTTTATGTTAACAAGTAAAGGAAAAGCTTATTCCTTTTCAAACTTAATTTTCAATTTTTTTAATTATTTCCTGTTAGCGCAACAACATCGTTTAAAATTCAAATATGAAATCTGAAAATTATTATCTATTATTATTATCTGAAAAATGGCTGAAAAAGTTTCAGATGAAATAGGTCTCACTAGAATGTTCCTTTTCTTTATTTTTAAGCAACATCTGCCATTTACAGTTAAGCCCAAAAGTTTTCACACCCCTACTACTTTAGATTCAAACTTGTTTTCACTCAGCCAATGTCTTTGTTTCTAATGGGAAATGTCATCTCTAGAAACATAAAACAATGTAAGTATCAACTATTATAAAAGTAATGTATATGTTTTTTTATAATTCATCATTTATAGAAATCAAAATTCCTGTGTTTATATTACAGCAATCAAACCTTTCTTATATTGTTAGCCAACCTTTTTGCATGTTACCCTTCACAAATTCTCTATAAGATTCAAACTGGGACTACTTTAACACTAATTTTATTTTCAGTTAGAAAAAATATGTTCATAAGATTGAAACTTTAATTTAGGCCTAAATAAGCCAGAGGTGTGAATATGTTTGTCCTCAACGGTAGATATTTGTAATTTTTATTTTTTTGCAACACTGCTGTTAGATGAGAGTAAAAGAACACATTAGAATACATTTCATGATATCATGAAACTCACTATTTGTATTCAACTAATTTTGACTTAAAATTGTATATATATATATTCCTTTGAGAAATAAAGTTCTCACCAAAAAATTAAAACTATTCCATTGAAGGCATTACGTGTTTATATCCATGTTCAATGGAGGGAATGTTTTCCAGGAACAACGGTCTTTTGAGAGTTCCTTTTCTCCCGTGCCTTCATTTCCACTGCACTTTGGAGAACGCTGTGACATCGCGTGATTTAGACGAGGATCCAAAGGCTGGCACATATCAGGAGACAGCCAGTTGAAGGAATAAAATGAACTTTGTTCAGCCAAATTGAAAGCAAAGGCACTGCCAGAGCAGTGGGTACTAAATTACAAATCTAGACACAACAACTACTTTAGAGAGAAAGTAGATTATAGATGGGAGTAACATGGAAGAAGTCACAAGAATGTGAAACAGAAGCTTAAAGAGAAGGTGATAAATTAAATAAAACAGTTCTGTAACTGAGACCACATGTTAAAATGATTGGTTAAAATCAACAAGCTCTGCTACATGACTCATAGAGCACAGACCTCCACCATCATTGATTCATGCCAGCTTTATTCTATACCGATGAGCTATACTCTGGATGACATCTGGCCACTGTGTGTCAGCTGCTGACAAGCTTGGAAATCCAAGTTGCCGCACCATGGTCTGGCATTTATAAAGAATCCTTCATAGAAAACCTGGATCCAGATGATGCCTCGCATCATGACTAAAATGTGTTCCTTGTTGTAATACGCACATTGACTGAAAATGTTATCCAAATCTGTTATAACTTTTTCAGATATTTTGCAAAGAGACAGACAGACAACCACCATCAAAAACAAAACCTCCTTGGCATAGGTAACTAACTTGGTAGAAGTCCCATCAAACCTTTTCCCATTTTGTCATGTAACAATAAAGCTGTGTTTTATTTGGATTTTATGAGTCATGCCAATACAAAGTAAATCATGACTGTAAAGTGGAAGGAAAATAATACAGTACATACTTTTAAAATTTTTTGCAAATGAAAATCTTAAAAGTGTGGCGTGAATTTGTACCAAGCCTCCTTTACCCTTCATCCCCTAATTAAGCGACTCCAGAAGTCACTCAAGTAGTATAAGTCCAGCAGTGTGTAGTTTAATCTCAGCACAAATACAGCTGCTCTGTGAAGATTAGAGGTTACAGGGTCCGAGTTCTGTGATTTGTTAGAGAACATTAGCAAACACACAATGTCATGAAGACCAAGGAACACACCAGACAGGTGAGGAATAAAGTTGTGGGGAAGATTAAAGCAGGGTAGTTTTATAAAGAAATATTTACAGCTGTTGACATCTCACAAAAAAGACTGTTTAGTCCCTCATCTGAAAATGGAGTATGGGATAACAACAAACCTGCAAAAACATCGCTATCCACCATCACAATTTCAAATCTTCCATTTTTTTCCAAAATTCTTGAAAAAACTGTAGTTTCTCAACTTCGGAACCATTTATCCTAATAAGTTATATGAACAATTCCAATCTGGTTTCTGTCCCCTTCACTCCTCAGTCTACTGCTGTTCTTGTTCATAGTCTGGTCATTTGCTGTTTAGATTATTGTAATTCTCTGTCTTTCAGTCGTCCACATTAAACCCTTCATAAATTACAAGTGGTCCAAAACTCAGCCACCCATATCATCACATGCAGCCCTTCAATCAATCACATCACACCAGTTGTACAGCAGCTTCATTGGCTCCCGATCACATTTTGTAGCAACTATAAAATATTCCTCCTCACCTTCAAAACTGTCCACAACCTTGCCCCTCCCTATCTGTCTGACCTCCTTCACATTGCTACACCCATCCGAACCCTCAGATCTTCATCCTCTATTCATCTTACTGTTCCCTCTGCCCGTCTATTTATTTATCTATCTTTCGATCTATCTATCTATCCATCGTGTCTCTTATGTTTTATGATGTAAGGTGAACTTGAGTGTCAAGAAAGGCGCCTATAAATATGTATTATTATTAATATTTTTAACTATTACTTTCCACTTCGCAAAACCGTGCTTTACAATGGAATTGGAAGAAGAAAGCCATTTCGTAAAGGAAAAGATAAGAAGTCTTATTTAAAATGTGCCACTAACCGTGAAGGAGACACTGCGCATGTGGAAGAAGATTCTCCGATCAGATGAGAAGTGTAACTTTTTGACCCTCAGCAAAACACAATGCCAATGAATGAAAAGATTGGTCAAATGGAAACACAACATATTGATAAAGTCCTGTTGTAAAAATATTTTAAAATGCCTGTATGGTGGTACTTTGAAACCATAGTATTACTGAGGCAATATTTATTCTAAAAAGTAAGAGAACTACTACTCTAAGACACAGACAGAAAACAAACGCCCAACACCGTACATAAATGTCAACATAATGTCAACTGAAGCATCAGGGAAACTGCAGAAATGTTTAATGAATACAAAAGAAGTGATTTTCTGTTCTCTGATAGCTGTCTGAAGGCAATTCAGGGCTGCCACTTCGACACTCCAGCAAGAAATGATTTTTCCAAATCCAGTTTCTCAGTTTTTAGTTAACTCTGCACCTTCAGCTGAGGGCACACTACCCAATTTATTTGTAAGATTTCACCCATGATTCCGAGTTGGGCAAAGTCTGCACCAGTCTGCACTTGTTGGGCACTTTGCAACAAGGACTATGAACATTAAAAACATATATTTAAATGTATACTGAGCACTGCAGTACACATAGCAGATACAATAGGTTATTGTATTTCATAAGAAAAAGTAAAAAGCTAAGTTGTTTTAGTTTTAAAATTAATTACCTTGATAGAACCATTATTCCAGATAGAAGAGGAAGTGCATTTATCCATTTATTGTGTATACCAGCTTATCTGTACAAGGCCAGGGGGAGGCGGGGCACACCATGAACAAGTTAGCATCACAAAGCAAGACTGAAACACACAGGACAAAAAAACAATCCACACACTTATACCTAAGGGCAATTTAGAGTGGCCAATTACCCTAATATGCATATTTTTGATCAGTGAGAGGAAGGAGTACCCAGAGAGAAACCACACATGTGTGAGGAAGACATGCAAATTGCAATTAGAAAGACCCAGGCCAGGATTTGAACTTAGCACTTTCTCACTGCAAGAGACCAGTGCTAATGACTGCACTACCATGCAGCCTCAGAAGGAAAGTCAGGGAATATTACTAAAAAGGGTAGGCAGCAAGACTGTCCGATATCAGGAAAGCATGCAGTTTGTGGTAAAGTTGGCAATATGACCTGCAAAAGTAATCCAATACTTAACAAAACAGATTTATTGTCTTTTTGCTCTGAGTTGCAAAAATAGAATCCATATAGTGACTTGTCTATAAAAAGAAGTTAATTCTATCTCAACAAATAGTTTAATTGAAAAACCTGCATCTGACTTGATCTCTTGTTTTGGCAAGAAAAATAATGTACTTAACGACTTAGCAGAGCAGGTATAAGAGCTGGAATAAGCGTTAGAAAATGACTGACTGACTGACTGACTTAGCAGAGTAACTTCATGCCCCTCTAAAACGTTTCCCCCACAGACTAAACAACAAGAATCATATTAATGTCAAAATAGGCATGGGTGGAGGGTAATCCAATTATCATTCCAGTTATTGCTTTTCAACCAGTTCTTTAGGATATTGATATTGCATACAGTAATGTTGCAATAATGATAAATTTGCAATGTAATGTGCTGTCCTAGTCAGCAATATTCATTATGCAGGACGTTCTCTGCATAATGAATATTGTTGGAATGTATGTATGTAAAAACTGGCCAAAAGAAGTAGTTTATTGATAAAAAATTGCTCAGGATTGATATATTTGGGGAAGCCAATTGCCATCCATTCTCCTTTACTTCTACTTCTTCTTCCCCTTCCTTTTCATCTGCAGGTATCATTGGAGGGTGGCAAACAAGTAATTGTTACATTATCACCACTAACTGGTATGTTTAAGGCCTCTTTACACTCTCCCAGAGTCTGGCTATAGTTGGCTTGTCAGATCCCATAGTCTGTGGTTCCTCTCTGGGCTTTGTTTTTAACTGTGTGATCCCAAGTCTTTCAGGTGTCACAGAAAAGTCTGCTGAAATCATTCTGTTAGTGTGTACTTGAGGTGTTTTAAAATCCTTACATATTGTGAAAGTTGTGTGTTGGGCCTCCAGCTTTAGATCTCATTCGAGAAGCAAAAGGCCATGGGCAGTTTAAATTTTACAGCCAGAACATTCCTAGTTTAATCCCAGCCTTTCTGTATCCCTTACTTTATGGCATTTCCAATTCTCTCTCTTTGTCTGTTAGTTTTCTACATGTGCTTCAGCCTTTCCACGAGGTGCACAAACATTTGTTAACTGATGATTCTAATTGGATCTTAGTGTGTGCTTGTGAGCTGGTGTGTTTGTTTGTCCAGTTCTTTATTCTGATTGATGTCATTGCCATCTGAAATATGCTCTCCTGCAAAGGGTTGAATGCAAGCAACACAAAAGAGAGTAAAAGATCAATTATTTTCCCTGTTTTTTATCATAACTAAATGTGGCTTTATTCAAATATGCATACACACCAACAGAAAGAGCTGTGATTTATTTTCCTGAGTTGATGGGGTTCACATTATTTAGATTAACACAAGAGGGCACCCGTTTACCTCCTCAGGACTCCAACCTGTTTAGTGGAGACTTTTTTTGTCTGACTGGTTACCATATAGAAGCACCCTGATACCTTTTATCTAACTGTGTGCGTGCATTCGTGTGCACAAGGTGATTCAGGTCTAAATGCGTCATGCTGACACACAGCCGAGTGTGACTGACGCAAGTGGGCTCGCTGCCCACATGATGGACAGGATTACAAAACCCCTTTCAGCAGCATGTCTCAGATGTTTGAATACGGTGGACAGGGTCAGCAATAAGCTCTGTAAATGTTATGTAAAAATTAGCTCATTAAAAAGTCATTATTTGAACTTCATGGTCTACAAGCGGTTTTTCCCAAAACTTACTGCTATGCTGTTGTAATTAGAAGATTTACACTAAATTCTTCAAAGTGTAGATATGCAATGGATGTAAATCTACTTTTCATATAAAACAAAACTGTAGCATTGTAGATGTACAGTTTGCCACTTTTCAATATCATTTAAACGAGTTTCTTCATTGTTCATTTAGAAGCTATGAACATTAATGAAAATTATTTTTTGTTTATATTTATTGGGCCGCTGAAAAAACTCTGAATGACTAAAAAAAGACGTACAATAATAATTTATTTTAATTTATTCTATGCATTGTTTGTAAGGACTTTTACTATTTGATCTTTGCCATTATTTTTTTTTTCACAATATTCTCAATAGGCTATATGCTATATAATGTAATTAATGCATATTTTTATAAGTTATGTGTATACTTTATAAAGGTTTTGGGGAACGAAGAAAAACAATATGAACTGAATAGGTTTAGAAAAATAACATATTTTCATCCATAAGTCAAAGAATTCTGAAAAATAACAGATATTCTGTGGTGGGAGGAGATTGACGAGCATATTAAAGTTAAAACCAGTTGCTATGATTTTGTTGTAACAGTACATACTGCCCTGCTGAGTCAGAAGCTGAGTCATTTAAAGTGGAGAGAGTTACCATAATCTACAGCAAATTTGGTTAAGGTACATCAGCATGGAGCAGACCTCACCCACCAGTAAATTAGTTTTGGTTTCAAATTGCAGAAATCTTTCAGGTAATTCATTACTGGTATAGTGTTCTGTAATGTTGTGTAATTTTCTTTGTAAAATAAACAAAATAACCATTTTGTTTTATGTTATTTTAAGCAGACAATCTGTTTTCTTTTGTGTTCGGGTGCCCACATGCAGAGTAACGTCCTGCACATATGAATGTCCTCATAATCATGATTTAATTTTCTACAGTGATGGTGTTATACTTGCTAACACCACTAGATGCCAGTATATATCAATACTTACAGTTTAGTTATTATTTAAAATCATAATAAAAGCTGAAAGTTTATTGGTCAGCCTTATCAGGTTTTATGAGGTTTTATTTTCTCCAAGATTTTCTTGGTACTTCAGCTTCCACCCACAGTAGATAAACATGTATGTTAGGTAAACTGGTGATACTTCAATTTTCCTTGAAAGTGAGTGTGCATGGTTGATTGTTCTGTGTCTCTATGGTAAACTGTAAAGGAATGGCAGCAGGATCAGGGTTTACCCATGTCTATGTCTGATTCTGAAGAGATCAAAGTGGAAAATTGATAGGTGGATGGATTTGACTTTATGTGCAGTAATCTTGCTTTTCTTCTTCTGGCAGTTATCGGATGCTTTTTATGGTATAAAATGGTTTTGCATGATGAAAACCTCAGCTATTTCTTCCAATCTCAATAAAACTTTAAAATAAAACAAGCCGGTGCAGAAATAATTTAAATTATTCTTATGGTTGTGTAATACAAAGTCCGGTCAATTTACCATTATCATTACCATTAACATTATCTTTTATATTAAAATAGCAAAGCTCTTTTACATTTTGCACATTTGTTTTCTAAAATTGACATGTTTTATGATCTTGTAGAAGTTTAAATTATATAATTTGTTCTTGACTAGAACAGGCATTTAAAAAACATTTTATTCAAACTGCACTAACATTCCATCATTGTTCCCAGCTTTTGAAGAAGGAAATTTGGTCCATTATGGGTTGTTTTATTGTTGTAATCTAAGGAACATTACTTAAATAGCTTCTTGAGAAAATATGTAGGCTACTTAAAAATATAGTCTAAACATAATAATATTGATGGATGGATGTTATCATTTATATAAAAAATTATGTAAAAGAGTATTAGTAATTTGTCTATCAGTGCAGTCTAATGTAGGCCTCTGTTCTTTTCAGTTGTTAGATTTTTTTAAAAGCATGTATAACTAATAGATAAATTAACATAAAAAGGGTGAGCCTCTGCATTTGCAATACCCCCCATTACCACCAGGTGTCAGCAGAGTTCTTTCAGGACAGCCATGTTTCCTAAATGCACACACATGCACTGCAGTTAAGTGTTTACACTATTATGGAAAAATGGTACCAGATTCTATTTAAAGTCCAAACATATGTTTTTTGTTATAAATAAAAAAATTATTAATGTATTTTTTTTTCTTATTTTGCTCTTTTCAACATTCACGTTACACATACTCAATGCAGACATTTTCAGAATGCACACCATTTTCCATTTTGAAATACAGCCTTAGTAGTTCAACAGTACATAGCATGAAAGATAACACCGTGCAGCTTAAAACTATGGATCAAACCAAAATGTGATGCAGTTTTAGCTAAACTGAACCCATTCAATTCAAAAGTATGCATACCCCCTGATATTGCCACATCAATAACACAAACGTCAGTGAATTTGTTTCTTTATGATAGACCACCACAAAGTGGTGCATAATTTTGAAGGATACATGGTTCTCAAATTTCTGTATGAATAAAAAACATAATAATTGTGTACTTAAATATGTACCCCCCTGAGCAAATTATGTGTAGATTCATCTTTCACTGTAATGGCAGTTACAAGTCCTTTGTGGTGTGTCTCTTCACTTTGCACCTTTAGAGATTTAAACTTCTGACCTTTTTTTCTTTGCAAAATACACTATATTACCAAAAGTATTGGGTCACACCACCAAATCAATGAATTCCTGTGTTACAATCACTTCCATGGCTGCAGGCGTATAAAGTTTGGTGTGGAGAAACTTGACTGGCCTGCACAGAGTCCTGACCTCAACCTTCTTGAACACCTTTGGGATGAATTAGAGCAGAGGCTGCAATTCTGATTTTCTCATCTAACTATGAACTTGTTCCTAAACATTGTGGAAAATGTTTACAGAATAGTTAAAGTTACTATTGCTGGCAACGCTGGGTCCATCAACAGATTGGACCTTATAGATTATTAAAAGGATGTCATCTAAGTTCATGTACATCTAAAAGTAGACAGACAAATACTTTTGACATTAATGTAGCTCAAGCTCCGTCGTATTGGATGGAGAGCTTCTGTGAACATCAGTGTTCAGTTCTTGCCATAGATTCTCAATTAGATATTAGCCTGGCAATTTCAACATTTGAATATGATTTGATCTAAACCATTCCATTGTAGCTTCAGCTGTATATTTAGGGTCATTACCCTGCTGAATGGTGAACCTTCACCCCAGTCTTAAGTCTTTTGCAGCCTCTAACAGGATTTCTTCCAGGATTACCTCGTGTTTAGACCCCTCCATCTTCTGATCTACTCTGACCTCATTTTCTTTCCAGGCTGAAGAAAAGCATCCCCACAGCATGAAGTTGCCACCAGATTCAGGGCGTGAATGGTGCATTCAGGATGATGTACTATGTTCGTTTTCCTCCACCAATAGCCCTTTGCATGTAGGTCAAGAAGTTTTGGTTTGTTGTAACAATGCCTCTGGGCAACAAATCTAATACCGGTGAAAAGCCAGTTTATTTCCCCACTTTATATTTATATGTACATTTGTATGAAATGTTTTTGGTGGTAGTAATGTGATGGTGTGAGGCAGCATTCCTTTCTAAAACCGCAAGGTTGGTCATCATTCGAGGCAATCTAAATGCAGAGAGATGAATCCCATATCTTCTTACTCTTGGACCGAGCTCTGTCCTCCAAGATGTTAATGCTCGCCCCCACAGCACCGAGTTTATCTAAGACTATCTTCCAGAATGTGGGAGTAGAGAGGATGGAATGCTCTGCTTGCAGTCCAGACATAAAACACATTGAACTTTTGTGAGATCAGCTTGAGTGTGCTTTTCATACCAGTGGCCAACACAAAAACACTTTGGCTGACTGGCCATGAATACTGGCTTCTTGGTCCCACAGCAGTGTGTAACCAGGATGAAGAGGAGGTCCCTGACAGTTGTTTTTTCTAGCCATCCAGTGCTCTACTAATACTACACTACTGTTTGTTAAATGTATGAATAATTAAATTGCCAATATGTTTTGTTGCTTCAAACAAACACTTGGTAAGGCGTATTCATCACTTCCTGTTTTGCACTTGGTGGATTGTTTGGTGTGTGAAGGCTCTCTCGTTTGATCTGATTTCTCTCTACTGTGATATCTCTTACTTGTTATAATACTTAAGCACGTTAAAACACATACTTTCTGTTGCTGTATTTAACGTTTGGCGACTCTCCGTGTTTTACACGTTTTTTTCTAGTAGTGGGTCGTAAGTAAGGGGTCGCTAGCTTAGCGTTAGCTTTAGCTCCACCATGGCTACCCGTTCTGCTGTTTCTCTCTGAGTCTCCTCTCTCTTGTTCTCTGTGTCAGATGTTCAGTTACTCCTCTGCCTCCTTTAGTGATAATGGTACGTGTAATAAATGTAGCATTTTTGTAGCTTTGGAGGCGAGGGTGTCGGATTTGGAGGCCCGGCTCCGCGCTGTTGAAAAACCAGCAGATAGCCGAGGCCCCTTAGCTAGCGCAGAGCCACCGAGGGTAGCTCCCCGTAGCAGTCCTCCAGCAGACCCCGTGCAGCGGGGCCCCGGATTCTAGGCCAGCTGGGTGACGGTACGCAGGAAGCATAGTTCTAGATCTCAGCCCACAGGTCACCACCAACCTGTCTGCGTTTCTAAGAGATTTTCCCCCCAGCGACACACCCGCTGAGAAGCCCAACTCTGGTAATTGGTAGCCCCATAGTCAGAAATGTGGCACTAGAGACACCAGCGACCATAGTCAAATGTCTGCCAGGGGCCCCAACGGGCGACATCAAATCCTACCTTGAAACTGCTGGCTAAGGATAAGCATAAATACAGTAAGATTGTTATTCACGCTGGCGGTAATGAAAACCCGGTTACGTCAATCGGAGGTCACTAAAGTTAGTGTTGCTTCGGTGTTTTAAGTTTGCCAAAAAAAATGTCGGACTCCGTAATTTTTCTCTGGCCCCCTCCCCGATTTTTAACCAGGTGACGACATGTTTAGCTGCTTTTGCTGTCATTCAACCGGGGCTGTCTAGGTGGTGTGCCCAAGAAAAACAATATGGGCTACATTGATAAATTGGCAAACATTTTGGGGGAAAAACCTGGTCTGATCCGGGGGAGACGGCATCCATCCCACTTTGGATGGAGCAGCTCTTCTTTCTAGGAATCTGGCCGAAATTTTATTAGTTCTCCAAAAACCTCTGACAAAACCCAGGGTTCAGACCAGAAGCAGGGGTCGTAGTTTTAACACTCCTCTCTGCAGCTTCTGTACTGCTACCCACCCATTACCCCATAAGACAGTGTCTCGCCCACGGCCAAAATTGAAAGGGAAAAAAAAAGATCTAAAAAGAGAAAATCAGGAAAATCTAATAAAAATTAAACACAATTCAGACTAAAAAAAAAAATTTAAAAAAAAATTAAATGTGGTTAACTGAACATAAGATCTCTCTTTAAAAAGACTTTGCTAGTTAGTGACCTGATTTTGTGACAATCAGATTGATTTATTTTGCCTCACAGAAACCCCGGCTGCAGCAAAGGGGGATTATGTTACTATAAAGGAGTCAACTCCTACTAATTATTTAAAAATTTTCACATTCCTCGAAATACTGGGCGAGGAGGAGGGGGAGTAGCAAAACCATCTTTCAGTCCAAATTTTTTTGAATTGTCCCCAGACCAATCAATTGCTACAACTCTTTTGAATATTTAAAACCTTATTTTTCCCCATCCAAATTGCAAAGCACAAAAACCACTTTTTTTTGTTGTTTTGTACCGTCCACCAGGCCCTTACGCTCAATTTTTTTAGATCAGTTTTTCGACCTTTTATTAAATTTATGTTAAATACAGAAAAAAGTTATTTTTTAGTGGGGGTTTTTTAACATTCATGTTGACACTGAAAAGGTGATAGCTTAAATTTTAGCCTTAAATGGATCTTAGACTCAATTGGCTTTACCAAAAACATTAACAAAACCTACCCACGTTTTTTTCATTTTCTGGACCTTGTGCTGACATATGGCTTTAGTGTAAAGAACCCCCATAACAAATTTTTTCACAAAACCCGTGCTGTTCTGACCATTTTTTAATAACCTTTTTAGTTTTAATTTTAAAAAGGAGAGTACTTCACACCCCGAAAGAAAAAATTTCATTATAGTAGATCATTATCAGACAATGCTGTAACAACCTTTTTAAAAATCTGTTCCACTTTTTAAATTTCCCCATTATCACAGAAAAACAGAGTGGAGGGCAATAATTTGTTTCTTCCCCTTCACAAATTGATTCTCTTGTTCAGAGTGTTAACTTCATCATTTGGGGGTGCATTAGACAAAAGCCCGCCCCCTTGAAAAAAAGGAAAAATTATTCATGGGGGCAGGCTCCCTGGTTTTAAATTAGAGCTGCGTACTTTAAAACCCCAATGTTAGAAAATGGAGCGAAAATGGCGCTCTACACACCTAGAGGATTCCCACCTTTAAACTGGGGAAAAAAAGGGCCTACTGTTGGTATAAAAAGACACTTCACCAAAAACTAGAACAGCTTATTTCTCATCCTTAATAGAAGAGGGAAAAGAATAATCCTAGGTTTCTCTTTTTAAAAACAGTTTCCAAACTTACACAGAGTCATAGCTCTGCTGAGCCATCCATTCCCTTAAGCTCTCAGCAGTCATGACTTTATGGAAATTTTTCCAAAAAAAAATTGATTCTATTAAAAAGAAAATCTTTGACATACTCCCCAAGATGATTAATTCATCCTCAAAAAGTGAGGCAACATTGGAAGTAAAAATGTAGAAAACCTGATCTGTGTTTGGACGGTTTTTTCCTGTGGAGCTTCCAGAGTTATCAGAAATATTAGCTTCATCTAAACCCCCTTTAACTTGTATGTTAGACCCAATACCCCCAAACCCAAAAAAATTTTAAAGGGAAGTGTTCCCCCCGGATTATCAGCCCCATTTTAGATATGATTAATTTTTTCTTTAGCAAATGGGTATGTACCACAAGCTTTTAAGGTAGCTGTAATTAAACCTTTGCTTAAAAAACCTTCGCTTGATCGAGATGACTTAATAGATTACAGACCGATATCCAATCTTCCATTTTTATCTAAAATTTTTGAGAAAAAAATAGTTGCTAATCAAAGGGTGGGGCATTTACACAGCAATGACCTGTTGAAGAGTTTCAGTCAGGTTTCAGAGCTCATCATAGCACTGACACAGCTCTGCTGAAAGTCACTAATGATATTCTTATTGCCTCAGATAATGGACTTGTGTGCTGTACTGGTTCTGTTAGATCTCAGTGCTGCATTTTATTACAGTCGATCATAATATTCTTTTAGAAAAGGCTGGAATATGCTGTAGGGATCAGGGGAACAGCGCCAAAGGTGGTTTAAATTTTTATTTGTCTGACAGATTCCAGTTTGTTCATGTAAATGATAAATCATCTTTAAACTCCCGGGGTTTAAATTGTGGGGTACCACAGGGTTCAGTACTTGGGCCAATTTCTCTTTACTATATATATGCTTCCAATAGGTCAAAATTTCAGGCAGCATAGAATAAATTTTTTTCACTTTTCGCTGATGATACTCAGCTTTTACTTATCCATAAATCCTGATGAGCCCAATCAGTTAGATAGAACTACAAGCATGTCTTGAAACATAAAAAACTTGGATGACTTTAAATTTTCTGCTTTTTAAATTTCAGACAAGACAGAATTTGTCGTTTTTGGACCGGAGTCCCTTTTTAAAAAAGAAACTGCTTAGTCAATCACTTAACCTGGATGGCATTAAATTGACCCCCCGATAATAAAGTAAAAAACCTTGGTGTTTTTTTTGACCAGGACATGTCATTTAAAAATCCCATATTAAACAGGTTTCAAAGGATTTTCCTTTTTTTCATCTCCGGGGAACATTCCCAAAAAATTAGAAATATCCTGTCCAGGGAGTGACGCTGAAAAAACTAGTCCATGCATTTGTTACTTCCAGGCTGGGACTTTTGTAATTTTTCTACTAATAAAGGATGTCCACAAAATGCAGTTAAAAGCCTTCAGCTAATTCAAAAATGCTGCAGCAAGAGTTCTGATGAAAAAAAAGAGAGATCAATTTTTCCCCCTACTTTAGCTCCCCTTTTCATTGGCTCCCTGTTAAAAATCCAAAAGAATTTAAAATTCTCCTCCTCACATATGAAGCCCTTAATGATTTTAGCTCCATCAAAACATCAGAGATCTGAAAATTGTTCCATACGTTCCTAAAACAGAGCACTTTCTTTTCCAGACGGCAGGTTTTTACTGGTGGTTCCTAGAGTCTCTAGAAGTAGAATGGGAGGCAGATCCTTTAGTTATCAGGTTCCTCTCCCCTGTGGAACCAGCTCCCAGGTTTTTAGTCCGTGAGGGGGGACACCCTGTCTCTTTTAAGGCTAGGCTTAAAATTTTCCCTTTTTTTGATAAAGCTTAAATTAGTTAGAGTGGTTTTAGGTTACCCCTAGCTATCTTCCTTATTTTACCCCTTTCTTTCTCCCCTTGTTGGTGGGGGTAAGGGGGGTCAGGGTTTGGGCCTAAAACCCGGGGCTCAGTTTACGGTTGGGGGTGCAAAAAACCCCCTCCATTTTCTGCTACCTGTATGCCCCCCTCTTTTTCCCAATGGTTATGGTCAATCTGAAAAGAGAGAGGTATCCCAATCGTTCTGGGTTTTTTTAGTATAACAATGGGGCCATCAGTGGGCTCTAGATGGACAAACTGTCTACTTTTAAGGCTAGGTTTAAAATTTTCCTTTTTGATAAAGCTTATAGTTAGAGTTGGTTAGGTTATCCTGAGCTATCTCTGTAGTTATGCTGCTATAAGGCTTAGGCCTGCTGGAGGACATAATGACCACTTTAAAATTCCCCTTTCACTACATTCTCACACTACTCTCCAAATTTTTACATTTTTTGCTGTTATCTCAGCTTTTAACTTTGTTTCTCTCTTTTCCTTCCTAGAAGCTACACCTGGCCTGACTCTGTGGTCTACCTGTAACACCTTTCTGGAGGGGGAAATCCTCCAAGCTTCTGCTGGCAACAAATTAATGCTCACCCCCTAAAACCGATGATCCACATGGCCCCTTTTTTCCAGTGTTTTTAAACCCCTTTCTCTTCCCTAGACATAGCTACTGACTGAGCTTTTACTGTGACTAAACTCTCGGGGCTCTCTTCAAACTCTAAACTTGAAAAAGGGGTCAGAGTTTATCTGTTCCTTCTTTTTAGGTGGAAACGACTAAAGGGGCTACATCCATTAAATTTACCTTTTCCTTTCCCTAGAAAGCACTCCTGGATCAGTGCTTTTTTGTTTTCTTTGTGTCTCTGCTCTGTTCTCTCTAACCCCCCCTCGGGGCGTGGCAAAATGGCCCCCTCACACTGAGCCTGGTTTTGCTGGAGGTTTCTTCCTGTTAAAAAAGGGGGTTTTTTTCCTCTCCACTGTCGCTACATGCATTTCTCAGTATGAGGGATTGCTGGCAAAAGTCAACAGCCAGTGACTGTCCCCCTTTTTTCTACATGTTCATCCGGGAGGGGTGAATGCTGGGAAGGGCACTGACTGGATGCAATCTGCTGGGTTTTTCCCTTTTTCCTTAGATAGAAAAACTTTTTTTCCAATTTTAAAAAAATAACAGAATCTGGCTCCTTTTTTCAATGAAAATTAAAAATTAATTGGAATGTATGTACCTGACTTTTGTGAAGTGCCTTGAGATGACATGTGTTGTGAATTGGCGCTATATAAATAAACTGAATTGAATTGAAACTGTATCAATCCAGCCCAATAAATGACACCAAAGCTGTGGGTCTCTGCAGCTCCTCTAAAGTTACTGCTGCTTCTCTAAATGTGGCTCTTCTTGCCAGAACTGTCAGTGTTGGTTGATTGCCCTGTTGTGGTAGGTTAGCAGTTGTACCAAAATCTTTCTTTTTCTGGTTGATGGATTAAACTGTGCTCCATGAGACTGTCAAAGCTTGGGTTACTGTTTTATTATTTATGGTTTAAACTTCTCAACTTCATCCCTAACCTGCTTAATGTATTCCTTGGTCTTCATTTAATGTTTATTGTTTCTCATAATTTTTATTTTCAATTTTGTCTTTACATGTAAGATGTGATTCTGATAAATGTGCAACAGAGATGATAAAGCATTTCTGCAAGAAAACCCTGAAAGCTCAGCAGTTTCCTCTGCCTGGATAAATAGAAGTTTCAGAAATCATTGATTCATCCTTTATTTTAATGAGGAGAAGTCCACTGGGAGCATGGTGGTTCTCTCTGTGGAGTGGACTATGCACAAGACAGCAGTTCATACAAGTATAGAATTTCAGAGAGAAGTGAATGTACTTCATGCATTAATATTTACTGTCATTGCTGTATAGAAATGTTTAAATCTGTAACCTATGACAATTTCCAGCACCTGTACATGAACACAGAGAAAAAGGAGCATTTTAACCTCTGCATTTTTCCTCACTCTGTTTGCTTTTTAGTCAGTGGCTGGTTATCTACACTTATACCATAAAAAGCAGGTACTTCATATTACAGTAAAGGTGCTGTAAATCAAGCTGAAGACTTGGACATGAAGGATTGTAGAGGATCGCCTCCACAGTGGTTGGTGGAGGGAGGGGCTGTTTGGCTACTTCATCCATACAATTTCCATTAAATCCTGTGCACTTTCGCCTTGTGAGGAGAGCTTTGCATTTTCAGCAGTTTTCTGTCCACTATACTTGTAAATGGACTCTCAGTATTATTGAGCAACCCATAAATGCTAAAATTATTGTATTTTTTTACTTTTCTTTTTTCTGCTTGGATATAAAGTCTAAATGCTACATGTTTTCCTTTCAAAAGAAAACATTTCTTTTTTTCTTCTTTTTTTATGGACATCCCTCATAGTTGCCAACACTTTAAATCCTATCAATTAGCTAATAGTCTTTGTGACTGCTGGCTCTCTATGATGGCATAACCGTTCCCCTGAGAGTAGGATCTTTAACAAATTCATGTGCACAATTCTTTTAAATTGTCCAGAGTCCATGGTCTTCTATTATGCTTTCCTCTCCACAGCTCAACCCACAGGCTTTCTATAGGATTTAGGTCTGAGGATTGAGTTACCCATTAATGAAGCCTGATTTTGTTTCTGGTCAACTAATTTTGTGTTGGGTAGGCATTGTTTCCTGAATTCTTATCCTATTGAAATTCTTACCAATGATCAATTAGGGGTTTAGGGGTAGAGGCCAAATTTTTTTTCTTTTTTAAATGGCCTGGTATTTTAGGTCTATGATGCAATGCACTCTAACATGGTTCCCAAGGTCTATGAAAGAGGAACAGGCCTACAACATTACAGATTCTTCACATTTAACAGTAGACATGAGCTGTTTTCACACATATTGATCCCCTGTTTTATGCCTTACCCACCTGGTGTCCTCTTTGGTTAAAAGCTCAATGTTAGTCGCATCTGAGCAAAGCACACACTCGCAATTAGAGTCCCAACAGAGTTTAGAAAATATCTACAGTACTAGGAGGTTTGCTAAACTCCCAGGAAAGACACATGTTTCTTTCTCCCCTTCATATCTCTCCAAAAATGTTAAAATACAAATCTCTGTTAACCAGAAGAAACGTTTTACTAAAACAATTAGAGAGTTAAAACATATAAACAAACTGCATTTATAGAAACTATCCTTTCTTTACTCAAATTTTTAAACTAATTTTCAAAAATATTCTGTAGCCAAACTCACTGGATTCTAACATGAAAACCTATCTAGAGGGCAGTTTTAATGTATTTAAAAACCATCAGAACTTTAAAGTCCTCTTAGCCGGCATATCACTCAAGAACAGTCTAAGTGCCATAAATGTCCCCAGCGTAAAGGTCTCATTGAGAAAAACAGGCATGAAGGGTAAGGTGGTGCCCTGACTAAATGGGAGTGGCTGGCGGTCGGCCAGTTTCAAAGAGAGGGCAACAGCAAGTAAGAGAGGAAGAGTGTTTCATCTGAATGATGCATTCACCTTTTAACCAATCAGGAAGCAGGACTCTGTTCACTCATCCATCATTTCCTTCAAAAACCTCTTCCACCCTCTATAGGGGAAAAGGGAATTTAAAAAAATGGAAATTTGTCACAGCAGCTGAAGCACTCACTTAAGTCTAATTAGTGTAAAGTTCTGCTACATAAAACATTTAGTCATGAAATGAAACAGATCGTGACTGCGCTTAAAGTTAACCACATTTACAGTGCCTTTCAAAAGTATTCACACTACTTGAACCCTCTTGCCATGTTACCACTGCAAAGTTTAATAATTTAATTTATTTTATGTGCTTGACCAACTCAAAGTAGAACATTAATCTGAAGTGGAATGGAAATGTTGGTTGTTATTATTTTATAAAAAATATATAAAGTGTGGCATTATTTGGTATTCAGCCTCCTGAGTAAACATTTTGTAGAACCACCTTTCTCTGTAAATACAGCTGCAAGTCGTTTGTAGCAGCTCGACACATCCAGACTAGAGGGTGACACTGGAGTGGATTTTCTCTCCTGTCCCATCCCGCTCCCACAGAAAATGTCTTGTCCCATCCCAATCCCATGTCAGCATAAAAAAAAAATTCCTGTCCCATCCCACTCCTGGTAAATTGACTCCCACTCCCATCCCGCTCCCATTTAGAACAACTCCCACGCCTGTGCCACTCCCATTTTTGTTTTCTTCAGTTAGTCTTTTGGCAATTTCTCTGAAGAACCAGTTAGGTCCCTGTTTTTAGCTGTAGTAAAATCCTGAAATATCAAACAAGGAAACAGACCATGCCTATCTTAGTCAAACAAACAAAATGTACATAATTGTATTTTACTAATTTATTAAGTGATTGTTTCCTTTGAACAATGACATTACTTTTAGTTTGAAGTTGCTGAAACGAAAGAAAAAATGCCCCTAGCAAGAGAACTGTACTTGGTGAAACAAAAGTGCCAAAAAGGCTTTCCTTCACAATTAGAAACTGTACCTCAATGGTTCCACAGCCCTGGTCTAAAGGGACCCCTTCCCTGCAAGTTTTAGATGTGTGTCTGCTCCAACACCTGATTCAAAAATCTGACATGAACCCCCCCTATACAGGCACCAAGAATGGAGGGTCAAACTGGACAAAATTAAACAATAAAATCAATTCATTAAATAAATAAATTTTTGTGAATGTCCCATAAGTGAAGTAAATGTAACATGAAAAGAAATGTAACATTAAATGTGCCATTAATTATTAATACATCATTAGAAACAATAAAATGTACCTTTATATCATGAAATGGACTATTATGTAATTAAATATGCCACTGAATAATTAAGTATAAATTTTAAAGACGACATGACGTAATTAGTGGTGCACTTAATATTTAATGATGTATTAAAATAAATTGTACATTTAATGGTACATTCAATTTTTTCTATTTAAAAAGGGTATTTATTAATATCTTCCCTTGATGAAGCCTTTTCTACGGAGCCGAGAGGGGACATAGGCGAATTTTTTTTTCTTTTGCGTTCCCACGCAATAGTCTTTGCGTTATCTTGCAATAGTTTGTGGGATAGTTTCCCCAAAACCCAGATAACTGCAAAAATGGAACAAAACACTACACCCGTTTTGAGATTTATTGAGTTTTATTTGAAATCGGCCTTAAATAAAATGATCTTCAATCAGACCCTTTAAAAACAGTTATTATCCACAAGCTGTCCAAAACTACTGAACTCTGGACCATAATACTGCACGAAACACATCTGTGACACTTATTTGTTTATTGCTGCTGCATGATGTTTTACTTTTTTTTTGCACGCCATTAATGATTTTGTTTTTTATAGTGATTTGAACGGTTCTTCTGATCCTAAGCATTTAATCACATTGTTGACTGCATGTTAACCTGCATATGACAAATAAACTATATCAATGCCATATCAGTGTTGTTTGTTTTGTGAGCAGTTTGTCATCTGTGCTGCTGTTCCAAAATGCACAGCTTTCTCAAGGCGATTAACAACGTTGCGAGGGAACGCAAAAGTATTACGTGGGGACGCAAAATAAATAAATTCCCCCATGTCCCCTCGCGGGCTCCGTACGTACCTTTCCCCTCTACTGTGGGAAAGGCTCTTAAATCTTTAGTGCACATGCGAGCAATTTTGTTGGTCAGATGAGACTTGACGCGTGATGGTACTTTTCGTTTGACGAATGAAGAGATGCAGGGCTGATTCAATCCAGAATTTGCCTAACAAGTGTGCCTTAATCACTGGTGAACTTGATTACGACTAAACACGTTTTACAAGCAGCATACTGCATTTTAACACCGCTAAATTCAACTCTCCTGAAGTTCGGTAATATTTGCGACTTTCCTGTCAGCTCTATGAGTTTAATATATAAGTCCTTACTTCTGACTTTACGTTGCAAATCCAATTTTACCACGTCCAGTTCTCCACCTGCGGTTGCCTCCCTCATTCTGAACGCAGGTGGAAAACATCGATCAGAAGCACTGTTGGCTTGTGGGGGCGTGTAGTTCGTTTGACTCGCATTATAGTATAATGCTTCTTGGAAAAAAACTACACCATGGAAAGCGTCGATCCAAGTTTTTTTTTCTTAAAGTTTATAACAAAAGTCTCAGTTTTACATTTCCAAAGACAATTGATCCTAAGTTTATTTTCCCTCCTATTGGTTAGCTCCCGCTCCCGTCTGCTCCCGTTCATTTTTTATCCTGTACCGTCCCAATCAAGTGATCTTTATTAATGCTGTTTTCCGTCCCGCGGGATTCCCGAAAAAATGTCAGCCTCTAATACATACCTTATAGCACGATTACCTAAAATCTTTTGTTTTCCTTGATTTAACACAAAATCAAACAAAGTATTGGGAGAATATTGTGACTAGTTTCCTGTTAAGTTATGCAGATCACTATCTGCATAATCTAAATCAGTATGTCAATTTGCTAAGAAATGGAAAAGTGCATTTATTGAATTTATTGCTGAGATTTTAATATTTTGTGTCAAATGGTCAAAGATAAAATGACAGAAGATGCTTTTTTGAGGGCTAGTAGAAAGAAAATCATTTTCCTGACTGAATTTAGCTCATAGTGTCATGTTGCTTAGGAGGTAATAGCTTACATTTCCTTATACATTACTAAAAATAGGTGGGCCATCTCAGAATTAAAATAATGAGAAATGCAGAATGAGAAATGACACCCATGCCTCAATAACTGAATCTTTTTACTCATAAAGAGTTTTCTTTAACCCGCTTCCTTTCCAAATCTTAAAAACATCTCCTCCTTTTAACTTTTTATCCACATTTTATTGCAGCCCTTTATAACTAAACTTCTTGCAAAACATAAAAGAGCAAGGAACCCTCCTCGCTGATGGCCAGTCTTGCTTATTCAGCTTATATGATACCTCCAGTTTGACTGTAGCCACCTGTACTTGTATTTCTGCTGTATAATACTGTATATTTTTAAAAGCTTCTGAAAAGCCACTGAAATGTCCTGGATGGCAGCTGATGTGTGTGAGGAAGATTTTCATTTCAGGTGAGACAGAGAGGTTTATCTACATGGCACAGCTTGCAGGAGCCTGTACTTAGCTGAATTTTACTGCAATCAATCTGGAAAGTTTATTCCATTTAGTTATCATGGCAGAATTGGGAGAGGACAATCACTGAAAAAAATAAAAAAATAAGACCCTCTTATCTGTCGAGGGACACAGTAAAATCAGCATCATGCAGAAGGCATCAGTGTGGTCTCCAAACCTGCACACAACATTCCTACAAAACATCCATCCCAACATGTGGCCACATTTGCAGAATTAGCAGTTACCAGGCAGGCTCTCAGAGTAATGCAAAGTCATGCAATCCATTTATTGTGCAGCTCTGATGGATTACTCTGTCAAGGTGGACTCCATGTTTTTGCCGTCTGTGAATTAGCACCAGAGTCTAATACTTCAAAATGACACTGGACACAGGAAGTCATGAGCTATTCTTAGACTCTCATTGACACTTTTCCTCAAATGATCTCGGCTGAACACGGTGATTAATAATGTGTTTTCCATTTGTCTCTCATGAGTTATAGATTCAGTGAAGGAGCATCCCATTAATTGTATGAATGTGTGTTACACATCTGTCATGAGTGATACAGTTTGGCAAGACAACCTGACCTCCAACCCCTCTGTTTTGTTATTTGTTTGCAGAACAACAAAGTAGTAAGGGATCGTTTAGTACATACATGTGTTTTGCATCGCTTTTTTATGTGGCACACTGTCATCCTGAAAAGGTATGCTGTTTCCATTTGATATAGGATATTCCTCATTTTGGTTGTGTAAGAATTATGATTATTGATTAATTAACATTTATTAAGAATTATAATTTAAAATCATAATTTGAAAAAAATAATTTTTTTAACCAATAAATCATTACTTACGAATCGAAATCAGAGATGTCCTCTGGTGTTGTAATTATGGCTCAAGGCCCTTGATTATTACAATTATTAAATTCTCAGTAATAACTGATAACTAGTACTCGATGTCACTGTTTAATCAACCGCTTCACGGAAGGTGGGGGAACTTTGACCTTATTTTGACAGACAAATCACTCTTGCTCAAAATAAACACAAACTCTTTCTCTTTATCTACGTGAACATTTATTAAATCAACAGCCCTGATACACCTCGCTATTCTGATTCAGTATTCTTCACCTAATCAAGCATGCAAAAATTCGACACAAAAGGGGTAAAATAACTAACTAAACAAGATAAAACAACATTGAGTGTGTATGAAAGTCAAACCAGCAGTTATGGCAAAATCAAGAGAAAATATAGTACTGGGCGAAGCTTTGTGAGCGGCCTCCACCAGGCTGCAGTCATAAAACCCCCAAAGTTGGAGCTCAGTGTAATACAAAGGGTCAGAAAACTTTTAGGCAGCAACCAGTGGAAAAACATGAAGAGTGAAGACAAAGGAACAGTGAGTGTTCCACCACGAGTGTTAGAGATATTTATCAAATTGTCAAGCTCAGAAGGAACGACACGAGTCTCTGTTAATCTTGCAGCAAGATGGTAGCCCACTCTGCGGTGCAACTACAAAGTGTTGGCACCCCTCTTCTTTATTTATATTATGTGGTTCACACACCACAGTTCAAACAGACAATCCAAGCATTTAGGGGGTGTAGTGTGTCTGTGGTGTGTTTTTTGGGTCAAAAGGGTTAGGGTGCATGTGTTTTTGCTTTTAAAACAGAGAGGGAGGGGGGGACTGGTCCCGAAACCCCCCGGGATGTTGCTGATAGTAGCATAACTCACTCCTCTCCCCCAAATCCCCTTTCTGTTCATGGGGGAAGGAAGAGCACTTTGTACAGACATCAGTGATAAAAATACAAAATTTTTAAAACCCAACAGTGCCTTTTCCTTTTTTATCACGGAAAAGTCATGATTAGAAACGTAAAAAGAAATCACTGTGGAGCGAAAAAACCCCCCCGGACGGAAAGCAGATTATTTTGTGGGAAAAAACTCACACGGCCCCTCCCCCAAGGGCGCCCCACTAAACCATGGTAGAGTACAAAAAATAATAAAAACAATGTAAATAAATTTAAAAAGAATTAAAAAAAAAACTTGCTTATGTCATCATTGTACTTTTCCCTTATTTCACTTAAAAAATAGCAATTTCTTTCGATTTTCCAGCTATAAGGTAATTTTTATGGTTTTAAAATTATGAGTACACAGGGCATTAAAGAAAATATTCATTCACAACAGGTCATCAATAGTCATCTGTTTTTGGGTCCAATGGGGTGTCGACTTGAAAAATGCTGCATATGCGACTGTGACTGACTGAGTCACTATCCTTTTTACCATACATTTGCACCAAGGGAATAATACATATTGGAAAAGATTGAAACGGGGTGATCAGGAAATATTTGGCTATAGCGAGTAAAAATCTTAACCCAATCCACCCATCACCCTTGGAGCATCCAGTCTAACCAAGAGGGAACTGGGGGAGTCGGGTGGGTCGTGTGTCATAAATTTTGCAGGTTACGCAGGTTTTTTCTTGCTCCGGGTTATATCTGGGAATGTATATTATCTGGAATATATGTGCAAAAAATATTTTTCAGAAAAAAAGGAAACGCCCCCCCTTTGATGCTGTTAGAATATCCAAAAAGCCATGCGGTTCTGAATTATCATGGCTCGCATAGCGTTCATTTCTATGTTTTTGGCCATCTTTTTACTTTATGGAGTTTTTAAAAAAACACCCTAATCGGTAAAATTTTAAAGTTTTCCACATGCACCCAAAATTTTTCCCCCACCCCTAGCCAAAGGAAGGAGAGATAGTGTCCTTTTTCCCCTTTTTGGGCCAAAGCTTAAATTCACCGGGGGACATTAGTTCCCCAGATAGGGTCGTGTGGTTTTCATTTCTATGTCTCCTTTTTACCCTTTTTTGGGGAAAGGTGGGTATCATCGTTAACCTTACTGAGTTTTAAATGTGGTCAGATGTGAAAAACTGGACAAAACACCCTTCATACCAATTCGGGGGTAGTATTAAATAAGCGTTATTCTCGCAAAACCAAAGTCCCCCCTCGACCCAGTCCCTTTTTCCTTTTTGGGTTTTATTATCCTGGGGGAAATCCATGTGCCTCCACACTGCATGGTGTTACCCACATAGATAGAAGAATCTTTTCCCTTTTCTCTACTCAACAATCGTGGGGGGAATGTGTTTCCGTTGGAAATTGCTTCGAATGGTGTGGCTTTTCCCTTATTACTGATGTGCAGAGCCTGCCATTTCCCTTGGGGTCACATGTGGAGTTACGTGGGTCACATGCATAAGGGGAAAGGGAAAAAATTGTTGTAGTATGTGTACGTTTCGTTGTTCTTATTAAACCATTTTGGATGCCTTTCCCTTCTGTCAGGTTTTGCCGGGAACAATGAAATATGTACGCTTCGCATACTCCCAGAGTCCTTTTAAAAAGGCACATGCTGCTTCTGTGAAATTCCTTTTTTCTCACATACACTGTAGGGCCCTGGGAATGAACTGGCAAAAGAAAATACATAACAATCCTTTTTTTTTTTTTGTGCTTTAGCTGTTTCATAACAAAACCAAATACCAATATTTCTGCAAAAAACAGATGTCTTCCTCCTTTTTTTGGGGGCCCTGAGATGAGAGCCGTCCGGTGTCCTTTTTCTTCTTCGTGTGAGTTCGTATCCTTTGGATCCTGCCTTTAAAACAGAGAAAGAGTCCTGCTACCAAAAATTAGGCTCAGGCTTATGCCCCCTGCCCACATGTTACAAAAAGCCATGCTAAATTTTGGGGCACAGGTCAGTTTTTTTTTCACTGGTTTGAGATGCTTAGCCCTAAGGTCACCCCCCCTTTGTAGCCCCGGTTTTTTCCCTGTCACCCCGTTGGGTTGGGTTTTTGGCTCCTGTAACGGTAATATTGGTGTACAGTGGCTCTTGTGGATCCGGGATGGTCTCTATGCGTTTTTTAGAGCTGTCGGTGTGGTCAGGAGAACTCAGGTATGGCCCTTCCAGCGGGGGCGCTCCAGTCCTTTCTATGGAGTGTCTTAATTAGGACCAGGCCCCGGTTGTTTCTGTGGAATAGGAGCAGAGATTATCGGCAAGACCACTGGACATCTGTATTCCCTTTTGTTTGTAACATTTTTTCCATCCATTCAGCTAATGATGTTTCCTGCTGTGTTTTTCCTATGTCATCCATTTTTTTTTTTTTTTTTTGATGGCAATGGAAAAGGTCTTCCATACGCTAAATTTTATTTTTATTGTTCCATTTGTTCATTAAACCAAAAAGGGAGCGACGGGGGTGGTGTTGAGGTACAATATTCCACCATATATAAAAAGGGCCACCCTCAAACCACCCCACCGAAAGTTATTGGAAAAAAACAGATGAAGAGCAGGAAAATTTAAATTTAAACACAATTTTAAAATTTGATAAGTCCAATAATTCCTAAACATATTCCATACAAAAAGAAGGGATACAGAGAAAGAAAAAAAGATTTCCCAAAGGCCTTTGGGAGGAAAAGGCTCAGGTTTCAGCAAAGCATGGCTGTCTGTCTTAACCGATTTGTCTACCTCCTCACAGTTTGCCAGAACTTATTTTTCCCCTTCACTTAAAAAGCTTACTGACTGAGCCTCCCCA
Source organism: Crenichthys baileyi (assembly GCA_036173005.1). Taxonomy (NCBI): domain Eukaryota; kingdom Metazoa; phylum Chordata; class Actinopteri; order Cyprinodontiformes; family Goodeidae; genus Crenichthys; species Crenichthys baileyi. The sequence goes on along the minus strand of JAHHUM010002700.1, from coordinate 251,003 downwards.
TTATGCAGTCTGGCGCTGTAAATCAGTCAAGCCCCCTTTTTGGTTAGTTTATTATCTATACCATGCCCAAAAGTCGGCATTTATTGCTTTGCTGCTCATACAGGCCCTTTTACTGCTTGCAGCTGCTGAGAACATCCTGAACATCCTGACCTGGGATTTAACCCCTTTCCCCCAACCTGAAGCCTGCTGTGACCTCTGACCTCTCCCTCTCAGGCTCACAATACATGTTATGTCTCAGTTTTATGGGGATTTCATGCGGAACTGAACTAATAGCATGAAAGTACATGTTTTTAATTTTTCAACAGTGGTAAGAAAAAATGGTTTTATAACTGAAAAACCCTAATGCTTTAGAGCACAGTTCTATTACTTATTTACCCAAAAAAAGTCCCATTATCTGATCTTATGATTTGTGGGATACCATATGTGGGGAACAAATGGGTCCAAATTTAAAACTCTTGCCACTGTGAGTGCATCACAGTTTTTTTGCTGGGTGATATTTTTAACCCATTTTGAGAGAGCGTCTATAACCACTAAAAAATTTTCTCTTTCCCCCGTAACCATGAAAGTTCAATAAAAAATTTTTTATCCCAAAAAAAGGATGGTGTAGGATGGTGGTTTAAACCAGGATTAACCAGGTGTATCTTCCCTCCTTTTTGGGCACATTCCCCCTGGTCCCCTGTTTTCTGCAGTTTTGTAGAGATTTTTTTTGGGAAAATTGGTTTTTTTTCTAAAATGATAGATTTCGTTCTGTTTTAACAGCTCCCCTTTTAAACCCAAATTTTTGTCTCTGTTGCTGCTGTCAGTGTGAGTCTTTTTAGCACGTCCGCACCTATAAATAACAGATCTGAAATGTTCAGTATGAGGGGAAGTTTAGACGCAGCCCTTTCTTCATTTTAATTCACAGGCTCTTACAACTGCATGCAGTTTTGCAGTCTGTGCAGAGCACGTGTGAGGTAAGGCCCCTGCTTCTATGGTTTGGGGGTTTTTTTACTGCATAACCCAAATTCTATTTTTTTCCCCAAAATCCTCTTTTTTGAAGCTGAATCATCCACAAAAATAATTTGTGAGGTTTTATGGAATAATTTTGGGGTTCAACTTTTGTTTTTTCATGAATGTGGTTTCCATCTTCTGCTTTTTGTTGGTAGCAGAGTGTTAAAATTGATTGGACCACATCTTTGTAAGGTTATATTTGGCTGTGAAACCGAAATTTTAAAGCCAGAGCAACGTGTCTTGCTGTTCCTGCAGAGGTTTTAAAACCCCCTGTTTTTCCAAAATTTTATTATTTTTTTTTAAACCTTTTTTATTTTATTGGGGGTTTATTTTATTTTAATTTTTTTTTTATAAAGAATGTCCTTATTATATTTAAAAAAGAGATCACTATTTTTGGTAGTTGCTATTATTTTTAAATAATGCCTTGATTTAGTTCTTATTTAAAAAATATGAATGATGAACACAAAAAATTTAAGAGCATATTATATCCTTAAAAATCTTAGTTTGTCCTACCCAGGTTTTTTATAGATACACCGGGAAGTTTCAGTAAGCTTTGTATTTAGTTCAAGTAAAATAAAGTTTTGTTTCAATTACCTCTAAAGGTTTTTTCTATTTCAGTCCCGTCCAGTAATTATTTTTAAAGTTTAAAATTAATCTTTTGTTAAAAACTGGGGTCTATTCGATCATTTTAAACCTGACTGGAAAAAAATCTAAAAATCAACAAACAACGTTTAAAATCCTTTTGGGTTTTTACCAAAAGGAAACTGACCCAATTTATTATGATTCAGACTTGCCCCCCGTAGTCTTTTAAAAAAATTGTGCACATATACCCTAATTTTTAAGTAACATTAAACCGGGCTTTATTTCCCAAAAACAGACAGACAAAATACAGACATTTGGCCACATAAAAGTCTAAATACCCTTTATCAGTATTGTCAATACAGGTAGAACCTTTGCTATCTTTATATGATTTTTTTTAGAAAAAAATCTGAAAACCTAATTTTAATATAAGTTTGGCAATGATCATCAGAACATCAGACCTTTATTAGCGCTTTTAGGGTCCCTCAAAAATGCATTACAATGAAATCAGTCATTCCAATTCACACAACTACTTACTTACTTTTCTGTAAGGGGTAATTTTATTTGCAAAAAAATTTTAAAATAATTTGACTTCTATTATTCTTAAAATGCACATCGTTTCCTCATAACCCCTTTTTGTTTCCCCAAGGTCTGTTTTGAATGCTTCAATTCTTTTTTTATTCACCAAAAATCAATAAGGTGGTTCTTAGTGGGGGCCCCTTAAAAGTGTTGTCTGTTGGGTGTCATGTTATCATTGTCGTGTCAGTGAGGTTCATAGGTCAGTCAACCCCTTTTTATGTGGGCTGTGGGACATAATGTTTCATAGATCCAGCCTATGATTAGTCAGCAAAAAATTCCACTTATAGGAGAAAAATTTTTGTTAATGAATGAGCTGCATTTCCTAGGAACCCTGCATTCCCACTGTCTTCCTTCTGGATGAGCATCACCTGTTAAAAACTGTCACTTAAAGGCTGCTCTTGCTTTTTTTTTTTTAATAACTGTTTATCAACTGTGTGGCACCCAGGGACTGAGAGGTCCCCTTTGAAATTATAATCTAGCAAGGGGTTTTTTTTCGTCTCTGGATCTTTTTGAATGCATAATCTCCAGTTTAAGATCCCCCGTAATTTTAGGATTTCAGTGGTAATTAAGTTGCCTGAAAATTCCCTTTTTTTTTATGGCCCTTTAAATATTTCTCCGGCCCCCTTCACATACTTTTCCCAAACTTTACATCTCCTTCTAAGTTTTTTTATTTCTTTGTTCTTTCCCCATTTTAAATAAATTTGTTTAAAAAATTTTGAATGGGCCTGACAGAAGTTCACTGGCATGAGATCAAGGAGAGGACATTAACACCCCTTCAACTGCGGCTAGTCCGCAGCGGTATTAATTTTCAGGGATGAAACCCGTCCTTGTATTTCCTAGATCACCAGTACGTTTTTCTATTCTAGGTAAAATAAAACACATGACTAGTAGAATCTTGCTATGATTCTTTCAAAATACTTAGTCCTCCAATCACACACAACACATTCATTCAATTATTACTTTGACTAGTCCACTTTTCCCCAACAGTTGCTTACGGCCAACCTAATCTGTTTTATGAGCTCTTTTGTTATTCAACATTTAATTTCATTCCCTTACGGCGGAACGCTACCAACCAAATTATCCTGTTCCCTTACGGCGGAATCTTACCTAATTTATTGCTATTCCCTTCCGGGGGAATAATACCTATGCAATTGCTGTCTCCTGACGGCGAGACACTACCTACGACTGTTTTAAGTACTTATTACAACACAATTTCTCGCCTCTGAGCTGACTTCAGTGACTCTTTCAGACCCCAAGAGTCACCAGGCGTCGAGTGAAGCAATAATCTACCGGCCTGATGCGAATTCACCCACCGGGTCTTTGGTCCACCGTCCTGGGGCGAACCTCCAGTAGGCTTCATCGGCGTCAGGTGATCCCCGGGATCCTCAGGTCACTGTAAAAGATAGATAAGTTAGATTACAATCTCCGGCTCGAAGGACCAATTAAATGTTAGAGATATTTATCAAATAGTCAAGCTCAGAAGGAACGACACGAGTCTCTGTTAATCTTGCAGCAAGATGGTAGCCCACTCTGCGGTGCAACTACAAAGTGTTGGCACCCTCTCTCTTTATTTATATATGTGGTTTACACACACAGTTCAACAGACATTCCAAGCATTTAGGGGGTGTATGTTTGTCTGTGTGTCTGAGTGTGTGTGTGGGGTCAGAAGGGTTAGGGTGCATGTGTTTTGCTTTTAAACAGAGAGGGAGTGGGGACTGGTACAAGCAGCCCCCAGATGTTGCTGATAGTAGCATAACTCACTCCTCTCCCTCATCCCCCTTTCTGTGGCATGTGGGAAAGAAGAGCACTTTGTACAGACATGAGTGATAAACAATACAAAAGTTTTCAAACCCTAACAACGAGGTTCTAGCAGTTCAACTTTAAGATCACCTGGGTCTGCGCTCAGGTGTTCAAACACAGTGAGATACGCACAGCTTCAAAGCACGGCGGCTTTCAGAGTCCTACAGCAATCAAAGTTTCAATAAGACATTTCATGCATATACAACTTAGAACACATTGGACTATAAGTGTCTATTCTAAATCGCTCTAAAATCCTACTCTATCCTGCTCAAGCTATTTCTAATAGAAATAAAACAAAACGGGATTACTTGGTGTCGTCTTCTCTGGAGCAGGAGGAGAGAGGGGTAGGGGAGTTTGTTACGCGTCCGTAACAAACTCAAAGATGGCCGGCCTTCCTCCTTTGGCAAGGGGAAAATATGACATACCGTCAGCAGTCGACTGGAACAAAAACAAAGGAAAATTTCGTCTCCTTGGAAAACCTCCGCGGGTTTTTCTTGGGTTACGTGTTAAGTCCACGCCTTCGATCGGTAAAGTAAAACTTGCTCGTCTTGGTATTCCTGCAAGCTTAGCTCGTTGAGCTTCACATGAGTTTTCAGTGAGAAGAATTAATGAAAACCCCCGTGTGGTTTCTTCTCCAGACTATTTGCCCCGTACTGGGGCAAATAGTAGCAGATGACACTGGGAGGTATAGTGGTGACCAAATGGTCCAACAGTTGTATGTTTAGGGTCGTAGTCCCGCTGGAAGGTGAATCTCCATCTCAGTCTGAAATGTTTCTCTCCTGCACTCCCAACAGGTTTTCTTCAAGGATTACCTTTTATTTAGCACCATCCATCTTTCAATCATCTCTGACCAGCTACCTCATCCCTGATAAAGAAAAGCAGCTCCACGACATAATTCTGCCACCACCATGTATCACAGTGGGAATGGTGTGGTCTGGGTGCTATTTAGTGTTTATGTTGTACTTACAATGGCTAGCAAATATATCTGTCAGAATCTGCCTGTGTTAGGTTTTGGGTTTGAGTTTGTTTACCTTTTTTGCACTACCATGTTCTTCACTTGCTTTATTTTCAGTTTACTCAGGCTTATTAGATTCATTTTGTTTAGTTTTTGTTACTTCCCTGTTCTCCATGCTCATCTGTGTTAATTAGTCTTTCTCCCTCAGTTCTCTATCATTCCCTCTTCCACCAGCGCCACCTGATTTGCTCCTTTATTACCACCTCAGTTCATTGGTCCATTTCTCCACTTCCCTTGGTATTTATTCTGGTTCTCTGGTGTTCATTGTTTGTCACTGGCTCCTACTGTTTGCTACATGCTCCATGTCCATTTGCACCATCTGGTTTTCCCTGTAAGTTTGTTCCTGTTTCTTCTTATTATTAATAAAGAGAAGCTCCTCAACTCACCATGCTGCTCCCGAGCATTCATCTCAGGAGCAGCATGTCCTACAAAGACTCAGCCTTATATGACAGAAGGAGCCGGTCGTCCCAAGGACAAAGCAGACAGCCTGGGAACTTCTCCTCTGGATGCAGCAGCAGGACGAGGAAGCATGGGCCATGCATGGGGAGGACATTGAGATCCAGCATGGCTCCTCACCTTCACCACAGTCCTGTTGTCCGTCTTCTGTCTCTGTGCATCCTGTTTCCTCGTCCTCTCGCTGGAGACAACGTTGTGACGCTCCAGTTGCAGAGGTTATGGCTGGTGCCTTTAATCCCCTTCCGGAGGGTCATGCCAAAGCCTTCCCTGGTCAATAGGATCAAGCGGATCCTCTTCTGGATGCAGTATTCTTCAGATTCATGCTAATTGCAAGGGAGTTTTGTGTCACGGTGGCTCTGACTAGCAACCCAAGCAAGCGCTTATGGGTGTCAGCTAGCTGCATAAACCAGCTGCTCACCTGGATCCCTCTCCTTCATCCTCAGGGGTTGAAGGAGCTGTTGGAGGACACTGAGCAGACCTTCCGAGAGGCTTTAGAATAAGTTTGCCAACAGTTACCTCCATGTCAGTCTCAGATCCAACCTTCTCCACTGCCACTCATTACGCCTCCTGCTTCTTCCTCTGCTCGCTGCCGATGCAGGTTGCTCACCCGTTGTGCACGTCCCCATTCCAGAAGCTCCAGCTGGTAAGAAGACTGAGCTCGGGTCTGAGCTCCCCACACAGCCAGCAGCTTGTCTCCAGAGCGCTGCAGTCTTGTCAGCAGCTTGTTTTCACAGCGCTGCAGCCCAGCTAGCATCATGTCTCCAGAGCTCTGCAGCCCAACCAGCATCATGCCTTCAGAACGTTGCAGCACAGCCTGTCTCTGCTTCTCCTGCATGCCGCAGACGCCCCCGTAGGCTAGACACCTTTGTGAATGCTCCTGCCTCCACCTCAGACGTCTTCTCGATGCCTCAGGTCCCACTTCTGCTTCCACTGAAGGTCAGCTGGACGCCTCAGTTCCTGCTTCCACTGAGGGTCAGCTGGATGTCTCAGCTCCTGCTTCAACTGAGGGTCAGTCGGACACCTCAGTTGTGGCTCCTGCCTCCGTGGGTCAACCATCATCCTCTTCCTCTGCTGACCAGCCATCATCGCTGCTGTTGTCTCCAGGCCAGCCATTAATGCTGCTGTTGTCTCCTGACCAGCCATCCATCACTCCTGTTCTGAGTTCCGTGAGGAGTTTGAGGACCATTGCCTCTGTCCTCAGGGATCCGCTGCAGATCTTCAGGGTTTTAGCGGTTCCTGAATCCCTCTCCAGGGTATCACAGAGGGTTCCAGTGGTTTCTGCACCACTCTATAGGGCCTCGCCAAAGGTTCCAGCAGTTCCTGCACCAGTCTCCCGAACTCCTCCATGGGTTCAAGTATCCAATTTTTCACGGCAGGCCTCTAGACAGGGATCCCAAAGGGTCCTCTACACTTCCAGTTCGGCCGGCCAGTTCGGCCAGCTAAACAGCAGACCCACCCACAGCTATTGAGAGTATCTGCAACGCTGATCCCTTTTTTCAGCCACATGTGGATGACCGGACAACTTTGCTACCCAAAACCACCGCCCTTTGGAACTCTTTCTCCAGGAATGGTTAATGTAAGAGGTAGTGTTTGGGCAGAGCAGATTAATTTAGGATAAAGTAATATAACTAATGTTTATTTGATGACATATGCTTTTGTTTGTGTTGGGAAAACTCAGTTGTTAGCAGTTGTTAGCAGATTAGCTAACACTTAGATTAGCTAAACACGCGAATCACCGCCATCTTATGAGTCCACTAATTAAACACCATTGAGAATTGCAATCCAATGCAAGATCAGATAAAATATTATTTTAATAAAATAATATTTTAAAGAATGATTTGCTGAATAAAACCAACCTTCTGGATGACCAATTCTCAATGGTGTTTAATTAGCTACCTTTATTTATTAAAATAATATTTAAGGAAATATTATTTTGAATAAGAACCAAATCTTTCTGGATAAATGGTCTTAATGGTGTTTACTTACCGTAGCTATCAAGTTTAGTAAAGTTTAATAAAATTATATTTAGGGAAATATATATATATTTGGGTAAATGATCTTTAGCTAACTCATAGTAGGCAAGCATGTGTTCTCACAAATGAGAGAAACACAGAGATGGTAATTAGAGAAGTTTATTAGCTGATGTTTGTTTTCTTTTGGCGATCGGACTCCGGTGGAAGACATGGATGCTGATAATGACATGAGTTTAAATGAACATCTTAGGGTTAAAATTAGAGAAGTCTTCCCCCCGGGATCCTGATACTGGTGGTGGAGTGGAGACCTGAGGAGATAAGGGAGTCAGAAGGAGCTTGAAGCCTGATGGTGGAGATGGGGTGGAGGAGGGTCGAAGCTCAGCTAAAGAGCAGGAGATTCTGCGTATGAAGGTCTTGTAAAGCGAAGCCTTGAGGGATGATGGGCTGAAGAGGAATGCAGACCAGAAAGTTTGTGAAAGGACGCTTAACAAATAAACTTTACATACTTACACATCACACTATGCAAGCAAAGCAAGTTTTTTAAATCTTGTGTTTGATGGAAAACTTATTTTTGTTCTTTATCACTCATGTAAACTATGTATGTCTGTCCTTTATGTCGCAGACTATGCGAGGCTGAGTTCTGTTATCTCCTGTTAAGGAATGCATACTCCCCGAAACCGACTGTATCTTTGGGAAACCAACTGTTCCTTTTTACACTCCCACCTTTGAAACACACACACACACACTCAAACTGTTTGTGCTATAACATAAAGGAGACAAGGCGTCTGCTCTTTGTAGTTCTGCACTGCAGAGTGTGGCCTACCCTTGCTTGCAAGAAATTGAACAGATTCTGTGTCGTTCCTCTGAGCTTGACTATTTAATAAATATCTATATCATTTTAATTGGTCCTTTGAGACGGATTGTTTAATAAGATTATCTATCTTTTACAGTGACCTAAGGATCCCGGGGACTGCTTGACGCCGAGGAAGCACTACCGTACGGTGGCTGAAAGCCCCGGTGTGTGAATTCGCATCAGGCCGGTGGGTTATTGCTTCGCTCGACGCCGGGTGACTCTTGGGGTCCAAAAGAGTCACCTAGAAGTCAGCTCAGAGGTGAGACGTTTTGTTTTAAAGATAAATGTGTTTTAAGAAAGTGATTAACAGTCGCAGGTAGTGCAGTAATTGGATAGGGTTTTGTTCCGCCTGGAAAAGGGGACTGTTCAATTTGGTAGATCTCGCTAAAAGGAGACCCTAAAGACGACTGGGTGGTACCACTATAAGGGAATAAATAGGTTAGAGTTGGCCGAAATCAACCGTGTCTAAATAGATAAATAATAAAATAGGACAGTCAGCCGCAATTTACTGTCTGTGTGAGTGTTGTGTGTGATTAGAGGACTAAGCTTTTAAAAGAATCATAGGAAGATTCTGCTAGTCCTGTGTTTTTCTTTGCCCTGATCAGAAAGACGTACTGGTGATTTTTGGAGAAAAAGGTCGGGTTCCATCCCAGAAAATTAACACCGCTGCAAACTAGTTGCAGTAGAAGGGCGTGTTAATGTCCTCTCCTTGAATCTCATGCCAGTGAATTTTTGTTTAGGAAATATTTCATTGAGATCTCATAGAAGGCCACAGCCCCAGCCTCCTCTTCCTCCCCCGCCTGGTTCCCAGCATGTTCATCCAGAGGCCCCACAGGAGGAGGAGGAAGATGAACCAGAACAGGGAACATTTCCCATGGTTGAAGTAGCAAACCCAAATCCTGGAGGCCCAAATGAGAATCAGCCACGAACAATCCTTGTGTACAGGCCCTGGACTCAGGAGGACAGATCTGCCGCGTTAAAGGACATCCCACCTATAGAACATGGAACAGATGAATTTCTGGCAGCATTAAACAAGTTAAAAGACAGCTTCCATTTAAACGGAAGAGAAATGTTACAACGTTTGGCTCAAATATTTGGGCATAAATGGTGCAGAGTGTGTGGTGATTTCACTGGAAATGACGGGAACGGAGACACACTTCCTCCCGATGGTCCTGGTCTCACTGAGCTGCAGGATGCCTTAAACCCACTGTATGAAAGAATCAGAAATCAATACAGGCAAGCTGCTGATTATGGAAAAATCTCCCAGTGTAGACAAAAAGATGAGGAAGATCCACAAGATTTCTTAGACAGAATAAGAGCAGTTTTGTATATCAGTATCCTGATATACAACCTGATAATGACGCCAATAGTGCATACCAACAGCAGTTAAAGAGAGCATTTATTCAAGGATTAAAACCAGAAGTAAGAAAATACATAGATAAACATTGGGTGCATCAAAATTCACCCAAGCACTCGAGTACGCTCAACATGCCCACAGAACTTAGCAAAATAAGAAGACTGATACATTTGTGGTGCAGGATGGCTTAATAGCAGTGCACATTTCAGATACAAACAGAAACAGAGGACGAGGAGGATTTAGAGGCCATGGGGGAAGAGGAGGAGGCCCGCAACAAACCCACTATCGAAACAATGTCTGTTCCAGGTGTGGTAAAATGAGGCGTTATGCAAGCGAATGCAGAACTAACCTGCAGGGTTACAATCAAGGTGATGACACCTGCTGGAACTGTGGCAAGCCTGGACATCTCAAAAGAGACTGTAGAGAGAAACGGGTGTATAACCCCCAACTCGACACAAAATTGACAACTAAAGCCACAGCCCCCACTTCCTTCCTCAACTCATGAGGCTGACGAAGCCAAAATTGAGGAAGTGGACATACAAGCAGCATTGGAACTAATAGCTTTCCACAAAACACAAGTCCTGCCCTACAAAAACATAATGATTAACAACAAAATATATAGCTGTTTGTGTGATACTGGAGCTTGTAGAACTGTATAAGCCTCCACCTAAAGTAAAATATTCTGACACCGGCATACATGTTAGATCAGCAGCCGGCACATCAGAGATACATTATCTCAGTTTGCCAGTCACAGTAAAGGAGCCTGAGATAGGATTCACATGTCAGGCTCCAGTACTAATAAGCTCTAAGTGCCCAGTGAACTTATTATGGAGAGATCTCATGCAGAAATTACATATAAACATCGTGTCCACAGAAACGGGCATGAAAGCAGTAGTAGAAGAGGGAACCCTCGTTGTCCACGGGCCCTCACAGCCACACTACTACTGGTCCCTAGATTTAGGCCCCACACCAACAGCACGAGAACTATTAAGAAAAACAAACTTTTCAGGAAGCACAGTATATGTCAGATCCTGAACTTCATGTAACCATGAGATATAAAAACTCTCCAGGTCCTGTTCATAAGTATGACACTGACTTTCATAGAGAAAAAAGTCAAGTACTAACCGTACAACATCTCTATGTAGATCCTAAGACAGGAAGGTCATCTGCCTCAGTCATACTGTCAGAAAAACAACTCAAAATGTTCCGAGGCCATACACCCCATCTATCATTAACAAAGCCCCCAGGAAGTCACTGGAAAGAATCAGGAGACTTTTTCCAGCATTCTCAAAGAGGGAAATATGAACCACTGGAAGCTTCTGACTGGAAAATAGATCACAGAACAGGGATACTGAAGCTCACCTTAGGGTGGACATTTAAAGTAGATCCAAAAACACATTTCGATGAAATAGAGTGACACCTAAATGGCTTAGCTGAGGGCCAGGAAGTTAACATGCATCCTGCCCTAGCTGCTGTCCCATCTGACCTCTGGTCACAGTCATCAACTGATATAGGGCTATTAAAGGGTTTCCCTCCATATAAAGTAAAACTAATATCAGAGAGACGCCCATTAGTCCGCCAGTACCCCTTAAAACTAGAAGCTGAAGAAGGCATCAAACCAGTCATACAAGATATGTTAAAATCAGGAATATTAAAGGAAGCACCTGATGCCACATGTAACACACCTATTTTTCCAGTACAAAAGGCCAGTATAGGAAAATGGAGAATGGTCCAGGATCTTAGACCCATTAATGACATAGTAGAGCATGCTGCTCCTGATGTCCCAAATCCGAAAACGTTGTTACATTCTCTAACCCCAGATAAAAAATACTTCTCAGTAGTGGACCTCAGTAATGCATTCTTTACAGTGCCACTGCATGAAGAATCGCAACATTTATTTGGGTTTCAGTTTAAAGGTAAAAATACACGTACACTCGACTCCCACAGGGTTTTCAGTGAGAGCCCACATGTGTTCACGGCAAGCATTAAAAATATTCAATGAGCACCTGTAAGATACCTGGACACAGTAAAGTCCCTGTTGTATGTAGATGACATTCTCATTGCCTCAGACACACAGCAGCATTGTGAAGAGGCAACAATAACAGTTCTCAAACTTTCTCCATCACACGGGCACAAGGCATCCAAAATAAACTACAGTTCTGTAAGGAGGAGGTAGTGTACTTAGGGCACACTTTATCACAGCATGGCCGCTCCTTATTAAACAGCAGAAAGAAAGCAATACAAGAGGCCCCTAAGCCACAAACTAAGCAACAAATGATGTCCTTTTTGGGACTGTGTAACTTTTGCAGAGAATGGCTGCCAGATTATGCAGCAATTGTTCAACCTCTGCAATCTATGATTTTTGGAAAAGACATTAAAAGACATTCAAAGACAAAGTTATGTGAACTGAAGAGGGAGAAAAAGCATTTATAAATCTAAAAAACTTGCTTCAAACAACAGTCACACTAGCACTGCCAGACTACAGCCAACCATTCACACTCTGTGTGGATGCCTGTCAAGGTTATATGAAAGCAGTATTAACTCAGCCATTCAGTTCCAAAGACAGACCACTAGCATTTTATTCAAAGAAACTGGACCCTGTTGCTACTGGATTTCCGGTCTGCCTTCAGGCATGCACAGTGGCAGCTGAAGCTGTAAAACAGACAGCTGAAATCGTGTTGTGTCACCCACTAACACTGAAAGTTCCACATTCAGTTTCACTTATGTTAATGCAAACCTCACTTCCTTTCTTAGCACATGCAAGGCATATTGCTCTAATATCCCTGTTGCTGTCTCAGCCTAATATCACACTGCAAAGATGCGGTCCATTGAACCCTAGCACGTTAATACTCACAGCAGAAGACTGGCAACCACATTCATGTAAAGCAAAGGTTGAAGAAGATACAAAACCTAGACAGGACATCTCTCAAACTCCTCTACAGAATTCACAAATTGTTTTTGTAAATGGATCAGCTTCCAAAGACGAATATGGAAAAAACAGAGTGGGTTATGCAGTAACCACTGAGGATAAGCACAAGCGCTGCCCCATACTTGTTCAGCGCAGACAGCAGAGTTATATGCAGTAATAAGAACTTGTGAATAATATGAAGGAAAAGCTTTAACCATCTTCACAGACAGCCAATATGTTTTTGGCTCAGTACACTACCATGCAAAGATATGGCAGAATAGGGGTTTTAAAACAGAACTGACACATTTCAATCTTTTAAAGAGACTTTTGTCAGCTATTCAGCTACCATCAAAAATAGAAGTCTGCAAATGTAAAGTACACCAATCTGATGATACTGTGGAAACAAGAGGAAATAACTTTGCTGACATTTCAGCCAAGGCAGCATCAAAACTTCCACTCACACTGAAAATGTCAGACCTTCTATTTATAGACGCGGACGTGCTGAAGCACTCACAACAGTCCGCCCCACCTGTTGAGGTTTGAGATTGCCAAAAAATTTATATAAAACAACAGCAACTGTGACGCACGGATCAAGCCATGCGTCAACACAGGGCATGACATATTTAGTAAACCATCATTTTTATACAATACATTTTTCTGATTATGCAAAAACTTTTGCAGATCCTGCATAATTTGTTGTAAACATAACCCCCAAGGGAATATGCGACCCAAGAGAGCGCAATTCCCAGCAGCTGCACATCCATTCCATATCATACATATGGATTTCATAGAACTGTCATGGTCACAGGGAAAGAAATACTGTCTAGTGATCATAGATGCATTTTCAAAATGGGTTGAAATATACCCAGCAAAACACTGTGATGCACTCACAGTAGCAAAAAACCTAGTGGCACATTTTTTCCCAAACTATGGAATTTCTCAAATCATCAGGTCAGATAATGGGACTCACTTTGTAAATAGTGTTCTAGAATTATGCTCTAAAGTCTTAGGATTCCAGCTAAAAAATCACTGCTCTTACCACCCAAAAAGTGCAGGTCTCGTTGAACGAACAAATGGGACATAGATAAAGCTCAACAGGAAACATCAATAGCTGAATGAATGAATAAAACGTTACAGAAAAAAGAGACACAGTTGTCCAGTAGTCTGCCAGTAAATTCTGCTCCTATTCCACAGAACGACGTGAGGCCTGGAGACCTGGTCCTGATTAAGACACTCCACGGAAAAGATTGGAGTACTCCTCGCTGGGAAGGACCATTCCAGGTGCTCCTGACGACGCCTACAGCGCTGAAAATCGCAGAAAGACCATCCTGGATTCATAAGAGCCACTGTAAGCCAATATTACCTTTGCACGAGCCAAATCAACCGACGGGGTAGCAGAGGAAGCCCGGCTACAAAGGGGCTGGTGACCCATAGGACCCAGCGTCTCAAAGCGGTGAAGAAAAAAACTGATCTGCGCCTAATTTAGTATGGCTATCTGCAAGCTCTGGAGAGGACTCATTTGTCTGAGCCTCATATTGGTAGTAGGCTTACTTTTCTATTTGAGACAACATCCACAGGATGCAGCGCCACACCAGAGGAGATGGACACCAGACGGATCACACCTCAGACCTTTAGCGGAGGGAGACAGAGGACACCCATTCCTACAGAATTATTGGTACAGATACGTATATGACACCGCAAAAGCACAAAATAATACAGATTGTTATGTGTGCTCTATAATGCCAGTTCACTCGCAAGGTCCTACAGTGTTTGTTACAGCAATTAATTTCACAGAAGCAGCCTGCGCTCTCTCCATTGGAGCATGGGGTTATGTAGACCGTACACTCGTTATCATCCCTGGCCAGAACCTAACACAAGGAAAGGGTATCCAGATGACTGATAAAGACTATAGCACTTACACCTGGTATAACTACACATTAAAATATGCATGTGACCCACGTAACTGCACTTGTGATGCTAAACGATGGCAGCGTTTGAACATCAAGGGAAGAATAATACCTTTTGAAGCACATTTGAAGCACAAGTAGAAGTAAAACAAATAATGCCTCTGTATGTCTTTGTAACACCACTCAGTGCTCTAATACATGGGTTGCAAGAGGAAATATGGTTCATAATGGCACCTACTGGGTTGAAGGTGTAGCATGGTTGTGTGGAAATAATGTTTATTTTGTGCTGCCCCCTAACTGGTATGGTACTTGTGCTCCCGTTTTCACATCTGACCATACAGTAATCATTAGTAAAGCACTAGACAACTCCACTTCCTCTAATAGACTGAAAAGATCCTTGGATATAAAACCACATGATCCCATATGGGGAACTAATGTACCTGATGAGTTTAAAATCTGGACAACAGGTGAAAAGATTGGGCACGCCTTCCTCCCCTGGGTTGGAGTAGGAAAAATAATGTTGTACGTAGAAACCCTAAATTACCGATTCGGATTGTTTATAAATAATACCATAATAATAGAAGAACACAGAGATGAGTGCTATGAGAGCTATGGTAGTCCAAAATCGCATGGCTTTAGACATCTTGACAGCTTCATCAGGAGGAGTTTGTGTTCTATTAAACAACACCTGCTGTACATATATCCCAGATAACTCTCAAATATGACAGAAGCATTACAAAACTTAAAAAATCTTCAAAAGGTAATGACAGATGATTATGCTGCATCATACTCTTCCTGGGCTGATTGGATATTCCAGGGGGGATGGATGAATTGGATTAAGATGTTTTTTGTGGCTATTATAGCCTTTCTGATCATCTTATGTGTTTTATCACTTTGCGTTATTCCCTGTTGCAAATGCATGATAAATAAAATAGTAAATCAATCCATTACTACTGCATATGTAGTTCTGAGTCAAATTGAAACTACAAGACCCAGTCGAAGATGTATATGATGATGCAGAGAAAGATTATTTTACTGAACCTCAACCAAAGGACGTGTTGACTCTTACCACGCAATGATGTAAATACATACTGATACTAACATGCTGATTGCCTGAGTGTAAATCATATCTGTACTTCATAAAATGATCTTGTAGCAGAAAATCGAAAGAAGTTGCTGTTCAAGTGAAATCAGAAAAGTACAGGTGTTGATATAACAAGGCTCATTTTTATTTTTCTATTTATCTTATTCTTATTATCTCATTTTATTTTTTGTATTATTCCATTTTTATTTTTCCTGATTTAATAAAAACAAAACACATTTGATGTTTTGGGTTCACTCTGCCGTTTCTGGTGGTCGCCCTGGACGGGGGGGAGCCGTGTGAGTATTTTTTCCGCAAACATATTCATGCTTTCCGTTCGGGTGGTTTTTCGCTCACACAGAGTGCTTGTTAATATGTTTAATATGTTTAATCATACTATATTCGTGATAATAGGGGGGACTGTTGGATGGAAAACTTATTTTTGTTCTTTATTACTCATGTAAACTATGTATGTCCCGTCTTTAATGTGAACTCAGCATGCAGACTGTGCGAGGCTGAGTTCTGTTATCTCCTGTTAAGGAATGCATACTCCCCGAAACCAACTGTATCTTTGGGAAACCAACTGTTCCTTTTTACACTCCCACCTTTGTAACACACACACACACTCAAACTGTTTGGGCTATAAAATAAAGGAGACAAGGCGTCTGCTCTTTGTAGTTCTGCACTGCAGAGTGTGGCTACCCTTGCTTGCAAGAAATTGAACAGATTCTGTGTCGTTCCTCTGAGCTTGACTATTTAATAAATATCTCTATCATCTTGCAAATAGATTTTCCCTATATGGTAGTGTAAATAAAAGTACATAAAAATATTTTTTGGAAATATATAAACAGCTTTGTCAAACTCACAAGAAATTTAGATATGTGTTATTTTTTCTGGTCTTGCCCCTTTATATTTATCTTGGGATGAAAAAATAGGTCGAATTGTAGTCCTAAACGTTGATAAAATGGCTGTGTAGCATATTTCAGACAGATAGATGTCAGAGACTTTGCTGTTATCTGTTCTTGGATTCCTTTAGCTCCAGATGATGTGCTGTTTGAGAAATTTCAAACTACTTCATGATGTCAGACAGGTTCTATTGGAGAGTTTTTGAGTTTTCAGGTTTGGCAGTACATCATTTACTAAGGGCAGGAAAATATATTTTAACACTGGGTCTGTCATGTTTCAGTTTAGTTAAGGACTCAAATGCAGAGATAAACTGAGATGAAGATAAGTTCTTTAATAAAGAAAAATAAAAAGAACTTGCACTCGGAGAACGGATATGGAACACAGGAAATGGAACAGGCATCGAAACAGGCAGGCAAATAGGAGACTTCAGCAGCAACAATCAAAACCAGTGAACTAATATACTGAGGCAGAGACAGAGCTGAGCAGAACCACAGAGAAACCCAGGAAAGTAAAAAACAGAATTCTAACAGGAAATAATTCTAGATCTATAAAGAACACAAGAATAAAATGTAAAAGTACAAACTAATAAGGAAAATACGTTATTTTTAGCATAGGGAAGTGAACTTAAGATGGAAAAACTTTAAGAAAAACAGCAAAGAAATGTTCCAAATAACTCACAATCCAAATCAAAACCCAGACACCTCAGAAATCTTTAAAAGGCTAATTTGTTGGCTGAAAAATGTTATATAATGGTGGCTGGTTAGTTTCATTAAGAATATACTCTCAGATTAATGGCAAAAACTTCACAAAATATACAATGACATTAGTTTTATGGGCAAGCAGAAGAGACTAAGTGAGCCTGTTTGCACTGACTGTCCATCTCCACAGGACATAGATTAGAGGTAAAACATTAGCATTCCACTCCAACACTGAGGCATTACTTAACATCCAAGCTAGAGCCAATTGATTTCTGCTGCTGTTTTCTTATATCATCCTTAGGGGTGAACTATGCAGCTCCATGTATTCAAATATGAGCTTGATGAGCCGAGTGGAGACATGCGGGCAAAACTAACCAAGAAGATGATGGAAATTGGAAATGCATGTCTTTCTGAATGACATTAAAGTGAGTGACAAAACCAAGCTGATTTTCATTTGTGGGGATCACAGCGTCTCATTTTTTTCCATCACCATGAGTACACCTTTCCAATTTTCTGGCGAAGGGGCGGGTGAGGAGGCGGTTTCCAGCATTACTGTATAGTGAGCCAAGAGAAGATTGGTAAATAGGAGCATCAAAGCAATCTGCCTCCGGGAACCCGGGAGCACAGGCTCATTATAGGGGGCCTGGGCTGAGGAGTAGCCTGGACGATATGCCAAGTTAGACTCCTGTTGTGACAGACAGAGCTCTTTAGCTATTAATCAACAAGCTGAGAAATTGTAAGGACAGCGTGTCGCTAATGGAACAATTTGTCTCACTGTGAGGGATTGAATTTCCAAGCTTTCACCATCTCATCATCTCATCCACTGCCTTGACTCATTCTGTCAAACTCTCCTGTTTTTCCACTTCAACCTAGGTTACTCCAGCATAATTCTCTGGAGTTATTGGGCTTGGTAAAAAAGAAGCAGGGGATTTGTTTGAAATGCCAATGATTTTGAAGGAATTATATTTAATTTACCGCAAAGAAAATAAACTAAAATACTGCACAAAAACATGCCACTGTTATTCTTATTGTTATTATACTTACAGTGCCTTGCAAAAGTATTCATACACCTTGAATATGTATATATTTTGTTGCAATAAAATCTAAAGCTCTTATGTATTTCATTACAATTTTAAGTATTTTACTGTTATCCCTGAATAAAAGCCAGTATAACTACTTGCCTTTAGAAGTAATCTATTTAGTAAATAGAATACACCTGTGTTCCGTATAGTCTGTGTGAATCCATGGGATCTGCTATAGCCTCCTGGTTTTATTAGAAAACATTAGTAAACAAACAGCATCATGAAGACACAGCAACACAGCAGACAGGGAAAAAGTTGCGGAGAAGTTCAAAGCAGGGTTAAATAAGAAAACAACTGCATTAATTAAAGAGCTAAAAGCAGCTAAAAGGTCCGTGGTAACTCTGGTGGAGCTGCAAAGAATCACAGCTGAGGTGGAAAAAATCTCCTAAAAGACAACTATTAGTTATGCAGCCCACATATCTGACCTGTTAGGTAGAGTAACCAGAACACAGGCATTTGAAGTACCTTTCCAGTTCACCACAAGTCATGCAGAGGATACAGCAAACATCTGGAAGAAGATGTACTGCTCATGTGAGATGAAAATAAAAATATTTTGGCCTACATGCAAAACACTATATGTGATGGAAAAAAAACACTGAACTTCAACAAGAAGTTGAATCAGGCTGTCAAGATGATTTAGGTTGCAGGGTGGCTAGGTTAATAGATTTGTTCTTAACTTGATTTATACAGAATTTATGTCACATAGTATGAATACAAAGTTCAGAATGATTTAAAAAGGCTTATTTTAACATCTCAAACTTTGCTATGCTAAAACAACCCGACTAAACTACCAAGCGAAATTAAAGAATAAGGAAGACCAATGGGCTATGTACAACATAAACAAGTGAATCAAAGATGGTTATAAACCATGACCAAAAGAGTGATGCAACATTACCGTGCAATGTTATTTATGTTAGAGAACCAAGGATTATCTTGAAGAATCTGGAAATGAAGTTAAGTTAGTCCTGGAACTAACTTAGGCAATAATTGGCAGACCTTTAGACAACCATTCACAATGCAAGATCAGATAAAATATTATTTTAATAAAATAATATTTTAAAGAATGATTTGCTGAATAAAACCAACCTTCTGGGTGACCAATTCTCAACGGTGTTTAATTAGCTGCCTTTATTTATTAAAATAATATTTAAAGAAATATTATTTTGAATAGGAACCAACCCTTTCTAGATAAATGGGTCTTAATGGTGTTTAATTAGTTATCACGTTTAGTAAAATAATATTTAGGGAAATATTAGATTGGAAACTAAAAACCTTTTTGAGTAAATAGTCTTCAGCTGACTCATAGAGTGGATGAGCACATATTCTTAGCCGTTAGCGGTTGGAGCTAACAAAAGAAGCTTGTTACATCATTAGCTGAGTTTCTCAACACAAACAAAAACAAACATCATTAAACAAACATTATTTAGATTATTGAACTCTAAACTAATCTTCTCTGTCCAAACACTACCTCTTACATGAACCGTGCTGAGCGCTCGCTACCTGGACGTGCACACAGGAAGGCGTGTGATGCCTTCCCGGCCTTCTTTTCCAGGCCGTGGGGGAAATCCACTTCGATTAGGGCTGCTTCTGGAGGCCTCAGAAGAAAAGCCAAGTCACGCTTGTCTTATTACACCCTTTATATGAATGAATGCCGGATATTCGAACAGCAAATCATTACTTAACTTTGTTGCATGTGATCGTAGTTACTTTTGGATCCAAGTTGAAGAGTCATGTCTGCTTGCCAGCAAGTTGACATACGCGCATTTGGTGCCTCTCCTGTCAGGTTCCCATCTGGAATCCGCATGGAAAGACATCGAATTGTTGGATCTCTTGTTGGCATGCAGAGTTTTTATTCAAACTGTGACGTCACGGGAAGTCCGCTGTTACTCCAGTTCCTGTTCCTGGCTGAGCTGGAAGTAGGGTAATACAATTTATTTTGAAAGTTCCAGAAAAGTTCAGCTGTGGAGGCGCTTTTCATTATAAAGGACAAGGTAGCTGGTCAGAGTTGATGGGAAGATGGATGGAGATAAATACAAGGTAATCCTGGAAGAAAACCTGATAAAAGCTGCAAAAGACTTGAGGCTGGGTAGAGGTTCCCTTTTCATCACACAACTCTAAACTTACAGCCAAGAGCTAAAATGGAATGGTTCAAATGAAATTTATAATCATCTGTCAGAATGGCCCAGTATGAAGGCTAGACCAAAATCCAATAGAGAATCTGAGGCAAGACTTGAAAATTGATGTCTACAGACCCTACCAATCTAACTGAACTTCAGCCACTTTGCAAAGAATAAGGAAAATGTGCAAAAAACTGGCAGTGAAAAGGTGGTTCTAAAACATATTGTCTCTGGTGGAATAAATACAGATGCAGGCCACACTTGTACTCTTTAATTTGAAAATATATATTTTTAATCATATGTTGTCTTCCTTACAACATTGTTGATATCATCTGTCGATTTGTTCCTTTAAATCCCAGGAAAATACATTGAATTTTCTGGCTATAATGTGAGAAAATGTAAAAAAATTTTTCAAGGGGAATAAAGACTTTTGCAAAGTCAAATACAAATGATACCCTACTTCTCAGATTTTTGTCTGTAAAATAAATTACAAAACAATCTTCTTTCCTTCGAGTTCAGTTTTGTTCTACTTTGAGTTGATCTAAACATATCATTATTATCAAGCATATTTTGTAAGTGTGGCAGAGTTTATCAGTAGTTTATGGAATTAAGCGGTTGAAAATTTTGTAACCTAATTTGTTGTTAAGAGCTACTGATAACCTCTGCCCAGAACGTCACTTCAAAAATATCAATCCCTATAAGGTGGTAGCTGATAAGCCAGGAATTTAAGGAGATGCCTGAATTTCTTCACCGTTGACAGAAATGTACTCAACTCACCATGTGCCTCATAACATTTGGAAGCCCTGTTGGATAGTGTGCACAGATCATCCATCCAGCTTTTCAACGGAGGGGTCAAAGAGTCCTTCTACCATTTTATGTCCATGAAACTGTCTCTCTTTGTCTCCTCCCCCACTCCTTTGAACGATTCCATTACGATCCCAGCATGTTGCAGAATGAAAGAGAGCTGATGGGCTCAAGGCCGCCACATATCCTCCATGACAACCAGTGATCAATGACGAATGACGGCTCGCTCTAATGAAACCAGGCACAGGGATTAAACACAAGCCTCCATAACTTGCCACACACCTAATACTCGTCAGTTTTTTCTCCTGAACTTCTCTGTCTCTGCCTTCTGCTTCACTCTTCCGTTTCTGTTATTTACTTCAGCCTTCCCCCAAAAATTTCTCAGTATGACTAACTTCTTGACATCCAGCTAAATAAGGCTCCAAGCAAATGAGACTAGATAGAGCTTCATCCATCACAGGTGCTTTAAATACATTTATTAGGGGTGTATGACAAACAGGGGGGCAAGTTTATTTAAGGTAATTTTGTTGAGACCCACATAAAGATACACTCACTGCTGATGTACTGCTTTTACACAGAATATAACACTTTACTAATCCCACTCCTGCTGCACAGAAAGGCTTCTTCAAACAATCAATAAATCATAAATAAATAAATAAATAAATAAATAAAATAAAGCGGTCAAGAATTCTGATGTATCATTGTTAACCTACACACCTGAGGTTTGTCTCTCTCAAATTTAATTATGGATTATAGATTTGAAATTGAAGAATTTGGTTTGATGTGTGTTGATCCACTGAAGTCTATTGCCGTTTTTAGCATTTGTTTGATCTAAATATTCAATATCTGATATAAATGAACATGTACTACCCCTTAGAATGTGGCTTAGTTATTTACCTATAAACAGTGCCATGAAAATGGCCACCTATTTGCCACCTTAAAGACTTCTTAATAGGGTTGAACATAATATCTTATTATCACAACTTGAAAAGGTATCAAAGCCAATTCATTTCTATCATAACGAACAATAATTTTAATTTATAAAGCACTTTTCATTATAAAAGAATCTCAAAGTGCTACACGATAGATAGCATGGAGAAGAAAATAGAAGTTTTCAGTAGGATCAGGAGAGGTCTTTGTCACTGCACACTTGTGGGGTTCCACAGAGATCCATTTTGGATCCTAAACTATTTAGTTTGTGCATCCTTTCTTTTAGAGATCATCTTTAGGAAATACTGTATAAAATTAACTCGCATTGCATTGTAGAATATTGTAGGTCTGCTTCCTATTAAGATTAAAAGGTAATACTCTTCAAACACATTGTTAAACTCTCTAAGGTATAATTGTTTTTATCTTAATGAGGGTAAGACAAAGATCATTTAACTTGAAAACCTAAATTACTTAGTAGTTATTGTTTCTCTTTCTCAATTGATACATAATGTTGTTTTTGGAAGCTCTCTTCAGTTGGGGGGAGGGGGGGCAAAGTCAAGAATTACATTTTATATTTCCTTAGGTTTTGTTTGTTTAATATACAACCCCAATTCCAATGAAGTTGGGACATTGTATAAAACATAAATTAAATATAAGGATTAGCAAAACCTGTTCAACCTATATTCAATTGACTGCACTACAAGGACCTGAAATTTTATGATTAAACTGATTAACTTTATTGTTCTTTGCAGATTTTTACTAATTTTTAATTTGATGCTTACAGGGGTAACAAAAGGCTGGGAAAGTTCAGGAATTCTCAAAAAACTCCTGTTTGGAACATTCCACAGGTGAACACATAACTGGAAACAGATGAGTGTCATGATTGGGTATAAAAAGCATCTCCAAAAGGTTCAGTCTTCACAAGCAATGATGGGGCGAGGTTCGCCATTTGGCGAACAAATAGTCAGTTTAAGAACGTTTCTCAAAGTACACTTGCAAGGAATTTAGGGATTTCATCATCTACAGTCCATAATATATTTTAAAAAATTCATAGCTGAGCAGGATTTGCAAATCATTGTATTTTGCTTTAATTTTTGTTTTACAAAACATCCCCACTTTATTGGAATGTATTTGATGATCTGAAAATCTAATTCTAACAAAGAGAACAAAAATATACACAGTAATGGCACTGAACGCTCAGTATTAGGCCAGCAAATCAAAGGTTTGCAATATTGTGTTTCCAAAAACATGCCTGTAAATTAGATAAAGTTGTTTTTGAAAATGGATAGATGTGGTCAAAGTTGTTTTTGGTTGTTGGTCGTCTTTTTGTTTTTCTTTTAGCCTTTTATGGAATTCTCATCATCTCTCACCAGGTATTCTGTTGTAGATAAAAACAATGTCGCTGAGTAAAATATGGTAGTAAAACCCCAGCCATTGACCATTTTATGGAGATTTCTATTCAAATCAGGTGATAATTTATATTTTTGCCATTTCCAATTTACTTTTAGACATACTGGTTAGCCTCTATAATCCACAAACAGTCAGTCAGTCAGTCAGTCATTTTCTACCGCTGCTTCCATAATGGGTCGCGGGAAAGCCGGTGCCTATCTCCAGCAGCTGTTGGGCGAAAGTCGGGGTACACCCTGGACAGGTCGCCAGTCCATCGCAGAGCAACACAGACACACACACAGGACAACCAACCATGCACACACTTATTCACACCTAAGGGCAATGTAGAGAGACCAATTAACCTAACAGTCATGTTTTTGGACTGTGGGAGGAAGCCAGAGTACCTAGAGAGAACCCACACATGCACGGGTAGAAAATGCAAACTCCATGCAGAAAGACCCGCGGCCAGGAGTCAAACCCCAGACTTTCTTGCTGCAAGGCAACAGTGCTACCAACGGTGCCACCATGCAGCCCTAATCCACAAACACATGTAAGCCAATTTTAAAATGACTAAAGTCTTTGGTTTTAGGACTTCACCTATTCTGGTCATACGACCACTCACTGGCCACACACTCTGACTTTACTCTTAGAGTCTGAAGACAGAGATTAATGATCTACACAAGGAAAAAAAAAATAGGGATGGAAGAAAAGATGCATCTAAGGAAGAGAAACAGGGCCCAGGCATGTTTGGATCCTAATGAAAAGAAAAATATGCTCTTTCTGACTGATGTATTGGTGGAGGGCGAAAGAGTGATGGGGCCAAGATGAAGAGAATACAGGAAAGGGGGGCACAGATGAATGAGAGGCATGAGTCCATATGCTCAGATAAATTATTCACTTTCACATTCTTCAATACATTTCTGCCAGCTGCCTTTCACTGAGCTCATTAGGTGCCCGCAAAAGATGGGAGGAGAAGTGTCATTCACGGAATGGGATGTAGGGAAGAAAGAGTGTCTGGAAGGAGCCAGTGGATAAGGTAAAACTGTTGCATAATGCTGGACTGGCCACAAATTATATTATATTATATTATATTATATTATATTATATTATATTATATTATATTATATTATATTATATTATATTATATTATATTATATTATATTATATTCGAAGAGTTTTGTTGATTAACTTGTATTACAGTTACTGTTTACAAAATTCCTAAATTCCTAAAAAACAAGTTCATCCAAATGAATTACTGTAGTACTTTAGACCCAAGTTCAGCCTTTAATAGGGTTGAACATAATATCTTATTATCACAACTTGAAAAGGTATCAAAGGCAATTCATTTCTATCATAACGAACAATAATTTTAATTTATAAAGCACTTTTCATTATAAAAGAATCTCAAAGTGCTACACGATAGATAGCATGGAGAAGAAAATAGAAGTTTTCAGTAGGATCAGGAGAGGTCTTTGTCACTGCACACTTGTGGGGTTCCACAGAGATCCATTTTGGATCCTAAACTATTTAGTTTGTGCATCCTTTCTTTTAGAGATCATCTTTAGGAAATACTGTATAAAATTAACTCGCATTGCATTATAGAATATTGTAGGTCTGCTTCCTATTAAGATTAAAAGGTTAGATAGATTAAAACTATCTAAGGTATAATTGTTTTTATCTTAATGAGGGTAAGACAAAGATCATTGAACTTGGAAAACATAATTACTTAGTAGTTATTGTTTCTCTTTCTCAATTGATAAATAATGTTGTTTTGTGGAATACTTGGAAGCTCTCTTCAGTTGGACAAATAAAAATAGGGTTCTTTGTATTTTTAGTCAAGCTTGTGTGACACATGCACAAATACAGAGGGATTTACTGAAAAGCAGAGAGTCGACAATGGGTTGGAAGAGCGTACATTTTTTATATTTCATTACAATCTGTGGATACCCAGTGGAAAAAATGTTAGTTGCAGGCTAACATAAGTGTGGAATGATTTAGACACAGGTAGAGGGGGAAAGCTGTTTATTTTGTATATCAGTGACATGTAAAGCTTTTTTTTTTGTCTTATGTGTAGATGACAAATGTTTTTTTTTTCTTCTGGGCCAAATATGCACCAGCTTTTTGAGACAATTACAATTGAAACAGATTCATTAAAATAGTTTTTTAACTTAAATAGATAGTCACTGAATCTGAATCAAGCCAAATATATGTCATGTGGAGATTTAAAAATCTCTATACGGGATACAGAAATGCAATAACTGTCGTGCAGCAATATTTTGGTTTGGCAATGCACAACTATTGCCAAAGGCAATCATTAACATATTACTCAGGGTATCACCTGATTATCAGGAAATAATAGCCAAACAGCTCTTGTCTCCATCAGTTATTGTTTATGAATACCTGCATGGTTAGTGTGGTATTAGAGAGCAATCGAGTGAATTTGGGCACTGGCGTTCTCAACAGAAACAACTACTCTCCAAAATATAAAGATTTATTAACAAAATACAACAAATTCAAGCTAAAATATTTCACTCAAAAAACTCTTTACCTAAGTAAGCAAAAATCAATACAACAAATGAGGAAAAACGAAAAGAATAAGGAAACTCATAAACCCACAAAAAAGTAACAAACATTAATAACCAATGAAACGATGCAGTGATGTCACATGTGAATATGTATGTACAGGGGTTGGACAATGAAACTGAAACACCTGGTTTTAGACCACAATCATTTATTAGTATGGTGTAGGGCCTCCTTTTGCGGCCAATACAGCGTCAATTCGTCTTGGGAATGACATATACAAGTCCTGCACAGTGGTCAGAGGGATTTTAAGCCATTCTTCTTGCAGGATAGTGGCCAGGTCACTACGTGATACTGGTGGAGGAAAACGTTTCCTGACTCGCTCCTCCAAAACACCCCAAAGTGACTCAATAATATTTAGATCTGGTGACTGTGCAGGCCATGGGAGATGTTCAACTTCACTTTCATGTTCATCAAACCAATCTTTCACTAGTCTTGCTGTGTGTATTGGTGCATTGTCATCCTGATACACTGCACCGCCTTCAGGATACAATGTTTGAACCATTGGAGGCACATGGTCCTCAAGAATGGTTCGGTAGTCCTTGGCAGTGACGCGCCTATCTAGCAAAAGTATTGGGCCAAGGGAATGCCATGATATGGTAGCCCAAACCATCACTGATCCACCCTCATGCTTTACTCTGGGCATGCAACAATCTGGGTGGTTTGAAATAATCCCATAGCAGTTTCTAAAAAAGTTTCTTTTATAAATATCAAGCAGAGTTTTCTTGGCACTCAGACAACAGTTCTAAGCACTACTCTGCCGGACAGGACACGGTTAACAAAAATATATAAATATGTTTGGTCTAAATTATTTAAGACCACTCTGAACACATTGTTAAAAACTTTATCGCATCAGGTCACTTACAAGCTGATAGGTACTAACGGAAGCAAAGTCTGAGTCTGGTTTTTCAAAGTTGGTGGGTAGTGGTCTGGATGATAACAGCTTTCGGGGATTTGGAGTGCATATTAATACCCAGAGGGCTGAGGACAGTCTTTAACGAGCTAGCCAATTACAGAACAGCTCTGCCTGTCTGAACATCATGCTTACACACTAACAGGCTGCTAGTTTGTGGTTAGAAATTCTCAGATGGTCAGCTTTGCATGCCGTGAATTCAAACAGCATCCTGTTCCAAGCTCTCCATCCTGAAGTACTTGGTTTGAAGCAGTCAAGTTTAATTCAGTACCTCAATTTTGCATGAACACCAAGTCAAGTAGATCTCAAACTGTTTAATTAAAACAGAATTAAATCTTGAAATGGAAGCTGCTGCAGTCAGATCAGTTATTGAATGTTTTCGTCCTCTGTTTAAGAGTCCAAGGCATACAGTGTCATGTTTTAAGGCAAACTTCTGACCAACATTTGAGAAGAACTCAGGAGACAATGAACAAATTTTAACTGGTTTATTGAAATACAAGGGAGTGGAGATGTCTGGTTCTTGTAGAATGGAAAGGCAAGAAAAAGAGCAAGAGATGAGCTGAATGGATAATTGGGTGACTGTTGAGTTAAGTAAATGAGTGTTGATCTTATTGGTCTGTAGGAGACTGACTGGAGCCAGGGAGGAGTGAGCAGAGTCTCCAGAGAAGACTCCAGAACAGTGTGATGAATAAATATGTTGTAAAGCACCTCACAGTTAGTGTTAAGTATGATGGAGGATCTGTGATGCTGGGTCCTATTTTTCTTTGTCTTTCAATTATTTCAAATAAACAAAAAAGGGTTCACCAGCCACTAATCAACCCTCTTTCATAGCCATCACAGTCCTAGACGTAAACCCTATTGAAAACCTTTGGGGTTAAATTAAGAGAAATTGTGCCAAGAGTGATGTTCTAAGAACCATGTGATGGAATGTGCAGGTTTAATTTACCTCTCCACCATTGACTGCTGGAGATACGTAGGCACCAGTCCACCCTGAGACCCTAAAAGAGTGGCTGGATGGATGGACAGACGGACGGATGGAACAAGTACAGACAGAAAAGCAAGCAGGAGAAATGGGTGACTTCAAGCCCAAATTTATTTTTATTCCAACCTGATCAAGATTTAAAATCATTTTCATTAAACCAGGAAGTTTGTTTCTAAAAGTAAATGAGACAGGCATCTCAGGTAATGAAATTTTATTAAAAATGGCATATTGCAAATCATTTACACTCTTTTCAATAATCAATGGGAATATATTTATTGGCATTAGAGCAATCAAACCCTTCTTAAAATTGTGAACCCGCTTTTTGCATGTTTCCACTGGTACGTTAAACTATTTTTCTTTGGTGAGCTCCAAGTCTTTGGGCTGAAAGTCCTCCTTGCCTTCAGCTCGCTCCACAGATTTCCTACCAAACTCTAAAACATCACTCCTGGTCAGAAGAAAAAGTATGTAGAATTAAAAGAATACTTTGAACCTAAATCTGCCAGGGTCCTGCATATTTTTTTAATACTTGGACTATATATACTTGCTGCCCTATGTGTTGGTTTCTGCTGTGTTAAATTAAGTCATGACAAAAGTAATCAGTTAAGATCATTCTGCTGGACTGAAAAGTACCAGTCTTTGTTTCTTTCTAATAATATAATACTGGCAACAAATCAGGTCGATATAAAAATTATTCTTATCCAAATGTTTATAATCAAATTAAATGACATAAAACTCTGGTTCGTGAATGAACAAAGTTTAACTGGAAAATGATAAAAGAAAACATCTCTGAAATTTTCTAAAAAAAAAAGCTACAAATGCTTAAATATGCAAACTGAGCAGGGCATGGAATATAGGATTAACTGACTTCATTTAAAAATAACAGCACTGGTTAAAATGTGAGATAGGCTTACCTGGGAGTATAAAACTCAGGGGGATGGAGGGAAACTGGATGAAACTCAATTTTCTCAATTATCTAAAAGAAGGATGCCTTGGCTGGCTTAGTGTCCACCATTTCAGGTCCAAGGACAGAAACAATACAGATGAGCCACAGATGAGCAGACAGGCATAGAAAAAGCTCCAAAGAAATTGGAACCAGTGACAAACAATTGATTCGAAGCCTAGGAGAGGCAAGAGGTGGAGGTGCTTTCAAGGAGCCAAGATAAAGGTGGATACCAGACAACATACAGAGCAGGACAGACCGCACTTTGGGTTATTTGGAATCAAAAAGCATTTATGGTGGTATGCGTTTTACTTTGAGGCTTCTGCAAAAATGTGGAGGCTTCAGAGGGTACATTAAAGTTAAAAAGGAATGATTGTCCTGAAGGTCAGTGCTGTTTGGACGTTTGTCATCCATCTTACTGAGATTAATTCTAAAATCTGCCACTTTCTCACTTAAAGATGAAACACAGTTCCTTGAAAAAAATATACACATTCCTTGAAGTTTTTTGTATTGGAATATTATTTGAAAGTTTTGGAAAAATTAGAATTCCTGTTCAACACAATCATGCCCGTTCCCCGGACAAGTACTTTATAGAGCTGCCTTTCACTGGAATTTCAGATGCAAGTCTTTTGGGGATATATCCGTACAAGTTACAAACTGAAACGTGTGAGCATTTTCTTTGCAAAATATAATCATCGGAAAGATTACGACACCTTACTATTTCAACTATTTTGAAAGCTTTGAATATTTAGTTTGGTTTGCCCCATTTTGTTTTTTTGGGGGGTTTTTTGAGTCATTGAAATGTGGGTTCCTGGTGCGCTTCCAGTAATTGACCTGATAAATAACCCAAGTGTGCTTGAGCTTAAGGTCATAAACTAATAGATAGATATTTTCCTTCAGGATTTTCTGTGAAAGAGCAGAATTCATGTTTCCATTTGTTCTTGCACGTCATCCAGGTTCTGAAGGAGCAAAGCAGCCCCAAACCATCGTACTACTACCACCACATTTGACTGTTTGTCATACTGCCATTTAGCCAGACCCTAAAGCGAGCAATAACTACAGACACAGTAGAGGGGACGAGGTTAGTCCACAGGAGTCCACAGGAACCACCCTGTGAACAAAAAATAAGTACACACACAAGCATACTGCACACAGCCTCACGGATACAACACTGTTGGTATGATTTTCTGATTTTGAGATTCTATGTTAGTTTCACACCAGAGGTGAAGCAAATACTTTAGCAAGTGAAAATGCAACTAGAAATTAGCCAAATTGTGATTTGTGTATAATTTGTCGCTCTGCAGGAGCAACAAATTACAAAGAAACAAAGTCTCTCATCAGTATCAGCAGCTCTCTGCAGAGCGGTAATGAGCAATGTTTGTACTTGTTTAAATTGCTGTGAACAGATCCACTATAATAGCTGCCTATTCATCAGTTCTAGTGTAAGGAATGTGATAATTTTGTATGCATAAGTATTCACAGCCTATTAAGCACGTAATTCTGAAGTAAAAGAAAAATTATTTATAATAATCAATTGGGATTCAACCCCCTGAGTTTACCTGCTTTAGCTACAATTACAGCTAAAAGCCTTCTTTGCCAACTAGCTCAAGATTAGTCAGACCAGATGCAGAGCATCTGTGACCTTCAATTTTCAATTCTTACTAGAGATTCTCAATTGGATTTTTGAACTAGAATTTGACTGGTCCATTCCGTTGTAGCTCTTGCTGTTTGTTTAGGGTCGTTGTCCTGTTGGAAGATGAATTTTCACCCCACTCTCAATACTTTTGCAGCCCTTTTCTTCCAGGATTGCCATGTATTTAGTTCCATTCATTGTTTTTTACTGTAACTCTGACGCTTCCCTGTTGATACAAAAGAAAAACATCCCCAAAGCATTTCCCTGTTCACTGTATTTTGCCATCGGGAATGTGTGTTCTGGATGATGTGCAGCACTAGTCCTCTTCTACTAAATAGTGTCTTTCGTGTTCTATTTACATGTTGTAGCATATTTCAAAGTTTTATGTGAATTACTTTATTGATTTTTAAGGTCACTTTAAAGTTATTCTAATTTACTGTTTTGAACAGAAGACCCTCTCCTAAACAAGGGCTTCAGTACTATTTCATTCTTTAACACAGAAAGCTGCTATCTCTAAAAACAGTGAGGATGATTAAAGTAATTAAATAAACACTGATTTGAAATATATTTAAGTGCATCATACTTAAAAAAATCATTTTACTTGAAATCACTGATGATTTCGGTCATAAGAATTCCTCAAAGCAGATTACCAGCTGTGTTTGCTCTTCACCATAGAGATCTAATAGAATGATAAATATCAGAGAACAGAAATGAGAGGACCACAGAACCATTTCTTAAGGCTAAGACCTTAATCAGTCAGCACTCAGTCAGATAAATGAAACATAGGGATGAAATCTGGCAGGTTTGATTTACTCTAAAGGGAGGTTACAAAGCAAAGTTTCTAGCCAGAATGATGTCAAAGCTCAGCTTTGTTGAGGGCACTGCTACACCTGCTTTCTTAAAATAACCAAGGTGGATCAAGGGTATAAATAGCAATCCTCCATTGAGTTAAAATGACATACCCATTTATGTAGTATGCATAAAAACCTCAAAGCATCTTCTTTTGGGTAATGGATAATAGTTAAGCACAACAAAATATACGTGCTATATAACCACCAACTTTGATGTACTATAATGGGATCTTATGTGACAGATCTATGAACATTTATTGATCTATATACACGTATTGATTCATTTGACAAATGGCGGTGGAAATGTCATGTTTTGGGGATGCTTTGCTGCAGCAGGACCTGGCCAATTCAGGATGGTAAATGGCCTGCTATTGTATAGCGCTTTACACTACAATTCATACACACATTCACACACATTCCAACACTGAGTGGTAGGCTACAGTTTAGCCCCAGCTGCCCTGGGGCAGACTGCCAGAAGCAGGGGCTGCCATACAGTCGGCCCTCTGCCATCAAGGCAGATGAATTGTCAAGGACACACTGACTGAGACGGACGGAGCGGGGGTTTGAACCGGCAGCCCACCGGTTACAAGACAAACCTCTACCACCACCACCCCCACCGCATCACATAATAAACCATGAATTCTACCATGTACCAAGAATGGGAGACCTCCTTCAAAATAAAGCTGAAGCAGAACTATACCCTGCAACGTGACACTGACCCAAAATATGCCAGTGCATCTACCAAGTCCAAGTCTACCAATCATGGGTTGACTCAAAGATCAGATCTTGATCCCAATAAGATGCTATGAGGTGACTTGAAAAAGGCTGTGTATGCAGGAAACCCCTCAAAACACCAAATTTGAAAGTGAAGAGTGGGGAAAACTTTCTTCAGACATACACTCACCATGGGTACTTTCCTCAGAGACAAGTAGATAACAAGGAAACAAGGTTAATTTTAATACCTTTCTTCTTCAGAGATTAAAAAGACAGACATCATTATGTTTACATTTCTTAATAAAAAACTCAATACTTAACTGGTTCTAATTTTTTCACAATTGCATGTATATATTAGAGCCTTAAAGCAAAAGTACAGTAAATTTTAACTAGTTAAACCCATTCTTTTTTAAAACACTGGAGTATTTTATTGTATGAATATATCAACTCAATAAAGAACAGCTCAAATGCATCATTAAAAGTCTCAAATAATATGACATAACATTCATGTCGATGACTAATGTTAATAAACTTCTAATTGATACTAATGCATATATTGATTCAGAGCAGATTATTCTTACATTGTTTATTCACAACTAACTACAGTGATAGCAGAATAATCTGTTTCTCTGTTAAAGGCTCATTTTGAATTTGAGCCTATCCCACAACAGCTTACTGGCAAGACCTCTGACCTTGTGACCGTGTGGAGATGTAGCACAGCCTAGCTGCAGTGGGACATACGGTATGTCAAGGAGACAGAAGTTGAGCAACAATTGGAGGTGACAGCTCATTCATCATGGCCAAGGTATCCGTTCCACTGCGTAGAGCACATTCTTCACCCTAGACTGCATCAGGCTTGCTTAATTAAAAATGGGAGCCCAATAAACAACTTCAATAATCTATTCTCATTTTTTCTTGAAGGGCTACATCATTAAAAAGCATACTTTTGATGTTCGGCTTTTTTTCCGTGAATGAAGTATTGCATTGAGTTGTTAATGTAAAGGACATGCTTTGATTATTTGCTTTGTTCTGCTGTTTTGTTTTCCATTGCTGTGTGGCCTCGTTCAGTGTGTTTGTGTGTGGATGAGATACTACCCTACCATTCCTGAAGACAGAAGAAAGTGTGTGCTGAAGAAAATATGCATGAACACACACATACCTGGAGCTGGCTTCGAAAGGACAAACTACATGACTTATATTTACTGATAAGCAAACTATTTTGATCACTACACTGAATCATACAACACTGATCATTTTTACCGTAACACCAGTGGTGGGGATATTATGTGAAGGACATAAGTTTACATATATGCCATGATTTTAGGCTCTTGATGCATTTGAGCTATTCTGTTTTGTTTCATTATACAGTATTAAACAGCAAACAACAAATAGGATCACACGTTAGACTTAAAACTGTATTTGTCACTCTTCTCCCTACAACTTTTTATTTTTTCATTTCCTTATAGAGTGACAACATTTAACCTACTAAATCTTGTATATTAATATAATTGGACATAACAGGATCTTCATACATGCTTTGCAAAGGTATTCACCTTTTCATATTTTGGGTTGTTACAATTAGACATTTCAATTTATTTTATTAGGATTTTATGATAAATAATGAATTGGAAGGAAAATAATTTGTTCTTTTCAACGTTGTTTTCTAAATAAATATCTGAACAAGAGCATGCATTTGCATTCTAATGCTTTTGTCTTGGATACCCCTAAATAAAATCCAGTGTAACCAATGTGCATTTATGTTGTGGGGATGCTTTTTGTTACATGTTAATAAAACCTTTTAGAAGCTACAAAAGACTTGAAACTTTGGTGGAGGTCCACCTTCCAGCAGGACAATGACCCTAAACATATCACTAGAGCTACAAAAGAATGGAAAAATTTCCAAAGCTGTCGGACACAGCACACTATCAGGTCTGTTTATTTCTTACCATTCACTAAAATATCAACAAGCTATCCATTCTCTTCACTTTGTCTTTTTATCTGTTCCAACCTCTTCATTAAAAGAGGTCACATTTATATTGTATCAAACATCGCAACATTCTGCATGCTGGGGCATACGTATGTCCCGATCACTCAGACAGGTCCAGTGTCTGATTAAAGGTAACACATCCTCATCACAGTTTTCGCTCTAACACAGTTAAGGGAGTAAACTTCATAAAGTGAAGTATGACACTGGAACAATATACATTTATTATGCTTGTAAAAAAAACATGAGTAAATACCTGATAAATGCCAGGAGGGATCCCTTACAAAAACTTACTCAAGAATCACTGACTGCTTAGTCAAAGTCCAAATCTAAATATGACTGAGAATAGTGGCAGGAGCTCAAAACAAATGTCCACAGACCAGGAGTGTCAAACTCCACTCCTCAAGTATAAAAAATGTGAACATGTCATAACCGCAAAAACAGCAGAAATCTGTAAAAGGGTTGATACTATTTCACAATCTGTATCCTTTTGATAGAACTTTCCATTTAAAAGCAGCATAAATTTATTCTTTTTTCAGCCAAACACTATAGGTATTTTCAAACTCAAAATAGGGCTTGGGTAGAATCAGCAACGCTGTGCCATCTCTGCTTTATATCTGTTCCCTATGTTATATCTGTAGGCTGGAAGAGAGGAATGAACAGTGATACATCAAGATAGAAGAGATAAAACTAGACAAAAAAAAGTAAAAGAGCAGCCAGTTGATGTGAAATGTGTGTTACAGGTGTGGATTTATACGTCACACAGCTCAATAAATGTGTGTTTGAGTGTTTACTTACTGACAGCTCTCTCTTCTTCCTTTTTTTCTCCTTGATGTTGTAACTCACCTAAGGTACTCTCAGAACATCTTTCAGAATGCCAAAAGAAAAAAGGAGGAACGGCCTTCTTGGTGTCCCTGTCGGGGGTGCTGGATAGTGCCCCTCCCGGGGACTCCATTATTCTGCTGGGGGACTTCAACGCCCACATAGGAAACGACAGTGAAACCTGGAGAGGCGTGATCGGGAGGAATGGCCTCCCCGATCTGAATCCGAGTGGTGTTTTGTTATTGGACTTCTGTGCTAGTCACGGATTGTCCATAATGAACACCATGTTCAGGCATAAGTGTGTCCATCAGTGCACTTGGCACCAGGACACCCTAGGCAGGAGGTCAATGATCGACTTTGTGTTGTCGTATCATCAGGACTCGGCTGCATGTTTTGGACACACTCGGTGTGAAGAGAGGGGCTGAGCTGTCATTTGATCACCACCTGGTTGGTGAGTTGGATCCGCTGGAGGAGAGAAAGAGCCGGACAGACTTGGCGGCCCAGCGCATAGTGAGGGCTGCTGGGAATGCCTTGCGGAGCCCTCGGCCCAGGGATGTATTCAACTACCACCTCCGGGAAGAGCTTTGACCAGATTCCGGGGGATGTTGGAGACATAGATCCGAGTGGACCATCTCTCCACATCTATTGTCGATGCTGCTACCCTAGCTGCGGCGTGAAAGCCTGCGGTGCCTGTTCCCGGCGGCAATCCCAGAACCCGGTTGGTGGGCACCTTGGGCAGTAAGGGATGCTGTCAAGCTGAAGAAGGAGTCCTATCGCTGTGGTTGGCTTGTGGGACTCCTGAGGCGGCTGACGGATACCGTGGAGGCCAGCATGCTGCGGCCCGGGCTGTGGCGGAGGCAAAAACTCAGGCCTGGGAGGAGTTCGGTGAGGCCATGGAGAAGGACTACCGGTCGGGGGGCCTCGAAGCGATTCTGGCAAACCGTCGGCACCTCAGGAGGGGAAGCAGTGCTTCGCCAACCAACTGTTTTAATAGTGGGGTTGGGAGGCTGCTGACCTCGACTGGGGACATTATCGGGCGGTGGAAAGGAGTACTTCGAGGATCTCCTCATCCTGCCATCACGCATTCCCTGGTGGAAACAGAGGCTGGGGACTCCGGGTTGGACTCTTTCATCACCCAGGCTGAAGTCAACGAGGTGGTTAAAAAGCTCAGCGGTGGCAAGGCTTCGGGGGGTGATGAGATCACGCCCTGAGTACCTCAAATCTCTGATGTTGTGGGGCTGTCATGGTTGACACGCATCTTCAACATTGCATGCGGTCGGGGACAGTGCCTCTGGACTGGCAGAGACCGGGGTGGTGGTCTCCCCCTTCATAAGAAGGACCGAGAGGCTTGTGTTCCACTACAGGGGGATCACACTCCTCAGCCTCCCTGGTAAGGCTACGCCAGGTATTGGAGAGGAGAATCCGGCCAATAGTCGAACCTCGGCTTCAGATGAGCAGTGTGGTTTTCGTCCCGGCCGTGGAACACTGGACCAGCTCTATACCCTCTACAGGGTACTCGAGGCTCATGGAGGTTTGCACCAACCGTTTCAACAAAAAATGTGTTTTGTGGACCTGGAGAATGGCATTCGATTGTGTCCCTCGTGATGCCTTGTGGGGGTGAGTAGTAACTCCTACCCCCTCCCTCCACCCCCACCCCCCCTTCCCACACTCTTCCCATCCCCCTCCAGGAGTATGGATGGCCCTTATATTAGGGGCCATCCGGTCCCTGTACGAGCGAAGGCAGGAGTTTGGTCCGCATTGCCGGCACTAAGTCGGACCTGTATCCCGGTGCATGTTGGACTCCGTACAGGCTGCCCTTTGTACCACTGTTCCTGTTCATAACTTTTATGGACAGGATTTCTAGACGCAGACAAGGCCGGATGGGGGTCTGGTTTGGGGCCCAGTATTATTTCGTCTCTCTTTTTGCAGATGACATGGTCCTGCTGGCCCCCTCTAGCCAAGACCTACAGCATGCGCTGGGGCGGTTCGCAGCCGAGTGTGAAGGCGGCTGGTATGAAGATCAGCTCCTCCAGTCAGAGGCCATGGTACTCAACCGGAAAGGGTGGCTGTCCTCTTCAGGTTGGAGGGGAGTTCCTGCCTCAAGTGGAGAGTTCAAGTATTCTCGGGGTTTTTTTCACGAGTAAGGAAGAATGGAGCGGGAGATCGACAGACGATCGGTGCGGCTGCCGCAAGTATTGGGGCGCAGTGTCGATTTACCGGTCGGTCTACGTTCCTTACCCTCACCGATGGCCATGAACTTTGGGTCATGACCGAAAGAACGAGATCCGGATACAAGCGGCTGAAATGAGCTTCCTACGTAGGGTGGCCCGCACTCCCTTAGAGATAGGGTGAGGAGCTCGGCCATTCGGGAAGGGCTCGGAGTAGAGCCGCTGCTCCTCCACATCGAGAGGAGCCAGTTGAGGTGGCTCGGGCATCTATACCGGATGCCTCCTGGACGCCTTCCTCGGGAGGTTTTCCAGGCATGTCCCACCGGGAGGAGGCCCAGGGGACGGCCCAGGACACGCTGGAGGGACTATGTCTCTTGGCTGGCCTGGGAACGCCTTGGGCTCCCCCCGGAGGAGCTGGAGGAGGTGTCTGGGGAGAGGGACGTCTGGGTGTCTCTGCTGAGTCTGCTGCCCCCGCGACCTGGTTCCGGATAAGCGGAAGACGACGAGTACGAGTACGAGTACCAATCCTGCGTACAGTGTCATGATTTGGGGGCATTTGGGTTTTGGGTTCTTCTCTGATTTTGTTCACACAGTAGTATTTTGGGTCCTGGGTCTGATAATCCAGGTGGTGCTTCAGTTCATTGCTTTCGTTTAGTTTCTTATGATTGTTGTATTCTGTTCATAGTGCTTTCTAGTTTATGTTCTGTAAGATTTTTCCCTTGGTATGTGTTCTTGGACTTCTGCTTTGTTCCAGCCATGTTTTGTTTTCATTTTCTGGCTCTGTCAAAGCAATCAGCTTCACTCGGTCCACCTGCACCATGCCAATCAGTCTCCCTTTTTCTCCTTTGCCATGCCCTTTATATACACTGCTGCTCTGTTCATTCCTTGCGGAAACATCCCATTCTCTGTTCATCACTCTGTAATCACATGGTCATGCCAAGCCTGATCTGCCAAACCTGTCCATGCCTGTTTTCCTAGCCAAGCTTATGTTCATGCCTGCATCTGTCACCATCTGTGACTTTAGTATTTAAAGCCTATACTTACCGCTGCTGCTTCCTGCCGTCTGCATTCTGGGGTCCACTCCTACAGTTTAACAGCCAATTATACCAAATACTAAAGACTTGTATGTAAACTTTGGAATTTGAAAAAACAAAAAGTAAAAAAATCATTTGGCTATTTTTTTGGGGAAGTTAGGAAACAGAAATCCTTTTGGTGATTCTATCTCACCTAAAATACAAAGGGTTTAGAGAAAAATATATGGTTTGTTTTTGTTCTATTTAGATAACTAGTTTCAAATAAATGTCCAAACCTACTGCCATTCTTTTCCCCCCCTTTCTCAGATATATATGCAGAGGGGAAGCTGGATATAATTTAAAACTCCTATTGATTGACCTCTACAAAATACCATGTGCGTGTCCTACTTCCTGAGATGAATTTTCTCTATCCTAAGTGTACATCATTAAAATGTATCAGGGTGACTTCCTCTCCATTGTTCAGCTCCAGCTACATAGGAGCTGTTTCACAGAGCAGACAATGACAGTTTGAAAACAACTTGTTCTGCCTTTGAAAGGAAAAACTTCTGACGTGACGTGATGAACGAGCAGGTCATGGCTATTCATCCCTTGTTTACACTAACTGGAAGGCGGTGACCCTCCGAATAGTCAGCGCAAAAAACTCTATCTACTGCTGGGCCTGACGATGATGAAAGATGTGTGCAAACTTACCAGCGCCTTTTACAAAATGAATCAATAGTTTATGAACCTCCAGTCACTCTTATCAAAAACGTCTTAATAATTTATTAAACAAAATCCGTGCGTGAAACTCTTTAATAGCATATGTTTTTTTCTTTGCTTTTCAGAAGTCTTACTTCAAATTTCTCATGTAAAGAAAAAAACATGTAAAATATGTTAGAAAGCACGGCAAGGTTTGGTTGTCTTATTTTGACAAGAAACAGTGGCATTGTTTTGCTGATTAACTCAAGATGCTCTTAAATGCTCAAGAAAACAAGAACATGATCTAAGATGTGTTGGTCAAAGGCAGAGTAGGCAGTAATATTATCCTTTTCCTACACTGTAGAGCAGATCCTAAATGTTTTTCACCTTTAATGTGATATTTATTTGCAAATAAATGTATGGGAATTTTAGAAAATGAAAAAAACCTGCAATATCCTGGTTGCATAACTGTACAAATACTTAATCTTATATTTTGTTGAAGCACATTTTGATTCAAAATTCGCATTCAGGTTTCTTTGCTTGGTGTCTGTCAGTATTCCACACCATGACTTGTTAATGTTATACAGACTGTGAGGACATCGTTTGTCCACATCCCTCTTTAGGTGACCCCGGAGATTTTAAATTGAATTCAGTTCTGGACTGAGGCTTTTCCAAAACTTTCCTCCTTTTAATTAATTCTTTGGTTGATATACATGCATACTTGGACCACAATCTTAGGGCCTCCTTTACACCTTCTAAGGAACCCATGGCCAGCAGGTCGACCAGGACTCTCCACTCAAATACAATACTGTCTAGAATAGTAGTGCTTGTGTTTGGAGCGTCCTCTCTCACTCCAGGAAAACCATATTTATACTTTGGCTTTTTTCGTTTGATTTTTTTTTCTTTCGATGGAGATATGAAAGGTCTTTGATGATGTATCGAGGAAGGTGGACAGCTTTTTTGGAAGAGGGGTTGCATGGCCTACAGCTAAAAGAAGAGCCCAGCTGTGATGGGCTCTTTTCAAAGATTCCTCTGTTTTGGCTCAGTTCCTTTAGAAAAAACACCTCTGACAGCTTCCAAATGGCTCTTCATTTAGTATCACTCAGAGCCTTCTGGGTCAGCCTAACTGAGCAATTCTGAATCTGTATAAAAACTTTTACAGAGTTTTGAGTTTTGTATTTCTAGACGGTTACAAATCAAATAGATGCAGAACAAACCCTTACCATTATAGAAGAATATATACATACATATATATATACAGGGGTTGGACAATGAAACTGAAACACCTGTCATTTTAGTGTGGGAGGTTTCATGGCTAAATTGGACCAGCCTGGTAGCCAGTCTTAATTAACTGCACATTGCACCACTAAGAGCAGAGTGTGAAGGTTCAATTAGCAGGGTATGAGCACAATTTTGCTCAAAATATTGAAATGCCACAACATTATGGGTGAAATACCAGAGTTCAAAAGAGGCAAATTTGTTGGTGCACGTCTTTGCTGCGCATGTGAACCAAGACAGCAATCTTTGTGATGTCTCGAGACCACGGGGATATATATATATATAATTAATATATTATATATATATATATATATATAATTATATATTATATATATTATATATATACAACACACATATTATCTATAATCCATATATAAATATATATATAGTATGTTTTAATATCTATATAGTTTTTTTTCCACTTTTTCTCAACACACAAGCAATTAGACCTAGCTCCCTATTGCTCTGTGTATGGATATTTTTTTCATTTGGTTGTTTTATTTGTCTGAATAATTTGGCAGCATATTGTGAATCTACAGGGGTTGGACAATGAAACTGAAACCCCTGGTTTTAGACCACAATAATTTACTAGTATGGTGTAGGGCCTACTTTTGCGGCCAATACAGCTTCAAATTCGTCTTGGAATGACATCTACAGTCCTGCAGCAGTGGTCAGAGGGATTTTAAAGCCAATTCTTCTTGCAGGTAGTGGCCAGGTCACTACGTGATACGGTGGAGGACAAAACGTGTCCTGACATCGCATCCTCCAAAACACCCCAAAGTGGATCAATAATATTAGATCTGTGAAATGTGGCAGGCATGGGAGACTGTTCAACTCTTCACTTTCATGTTCATCAACCGCCTCTTCACCAGTCTTGCGGTGTTATTGGTTGCATTGTCATCCTATACACGGCACCCGCCTTCAGATATAATGTTTGACACCATTGGATGCACATTGTCCTCAAGACTGGGTTCGGTAGTCCTTGCACAAGTGACCGTCCATCTAGTACATAGTATTGGAGCCATGGAATGCCTGATATTCAGCTCCAAACCATCACTGATCCGAACCCATGCGTTCCACGCTGGGCATGCATCAGTCTAGTGGTACGCTTCTTTGGGGCCTTCTCCCACCGTAAACTCTCCCGGATGCGGGAGAAGCAGTAAAGGTTGACTCATCAGAGAATCTACAATGTTTCACATTGTCCAAAGCCCAAGTTTGCACTCCTTGGGCACCATTGAAACCTATGTTTGGCATTGTGGCATGAGTGACCAAAAGTTTTGGCTATCGCAGCCCGGCCGGTACACTATTGACCCCTGTGGTAGCTCGCCACGTGACAGTTCTCTGTTGGAAACAGAGAGTTGAGGTGCAACATTTTAATCGCCGTGTTTTGGGCAGCCGTGGTTTTATGTTTTTGGATCAATCCGGGTTTCGCACCCAACATCCCTTTCAGACAGCTTCCTCTGCGTCAAGTTAATCCTGTTGGTGTGGTTACGTCTTCTTGGTGGTATGCTGAACATTACCCTGGATACCGTGGCTCTTGATACATCACCAAAAGACTTGCTGTCTTGGTCTACCAGATGCTCCACAAGACGTCGCCCAACAATTTGTCTTCTTTTGAACTCTGGTATGTCACTCATAATGTTGTGTGCATTTCCATATTTTGAGCAAAACTGTGCTCATACCCTGCTAATTGAACCTTCACACTCTGCTCTTACTGGTGCAATGTGCAATCAATGAAGACTGGCTACCAGGCTGGTCCAATTTAGCCATGAAACCTCCCACACTAAAATGACAGGTGTTTCACTTTCATTGTCCAACCCCTGTATCTGGATTTTGTAAGCTGATATCCTAGTCCTTACATCCAGAGGACAAAGCAATGGTTTTACTGTGAGATATTTTAAAGCCATGGTGCATATCTAAAACTTCTCTGAAATCCTAAAATCTAATGCATTTTAAAAGTAGTGGAAAATGGCTGCCATCCATCACTGAGTACAACTATTGGACACTAAATGCAGATTAAAGGACAGACATGATTGCTGACCAAGGAGTTACACTGACCTCTGTTAAACAGTGTACAGCGCTGCAGATAAAACCTACCTGTATTCAACAACAGGTAAAGGTAGAAGAATCTAAAGAAGTGCATGCCGAACACATCAGTAACTACAAAGATTGGCCTAATAAGTGTAACTTCTTAGCCGAGTTTACAAGTCTATTATGCTTTTAACAACAATAACTTCTTCTGTGTTTTTATTCATTCGTGCGAACATGCATGCTGGTAAAAACAGACTTTACCTCGCCGCTGTTTCTGTTTGGCGAGCTCCACTTGCAGACTGTTGCAAAAATAGGGATGTGCACGAAAGGCTGAAGGGCCTGGTCACAACCCCAAATCAGCTAGCAGGGGTGAGCAAATCACACACATCACCTTCCACATGGACAGAAACAGCAACCATGAATCATATTTGTCTTCGTCTTTTACTCTAATCGTACATCTCTCATCGATAGGTGTAGTGGTCTGTCAGTCACATTGGGTGGCACCTGAAGTGTCCAATCAGGTTACACAACCACCTCTCTAGATCCGTCCCTTGAGGAAAGATGTCATATGGCAGTGATATTGTAAAAATAAGTGAAAAAAATCTCATTTTTAAGAGGGAACCCAGATTTTAGCTTATTTTAGCATTTCAGAACAAGTTAACATGAAATTAATGTTATTCATGGGTTGCTTTGCTATATTAGCAGATATTACCCATCTACACTTTCACAAGAGACAATTTTTAAGGTTGTTGCTTTGATTTCTCTTGCTTGGGCTATAGGCTGTATCAACCCACCCAAACAGCTGATTCTGAATCTGCTGATATAATTTCAAAACAACTACAAGATCTAGAAAAACGAAGTAATGAGCCAACTTCAGTCACACTGCAAAAATGATTTCCTGTTTTAAATCAAACTGGCTTACTTAGACAAGTCAAAGCTGATAAGGGAGATTGTTATAGCCGACAGCCTCCGCTAAGATAACTGTAGGTTAGTAACATAGAAGTTGTCTGGCTGAAAAAAACACATTTAACAACAATATTTAGTGAAAGTGTAGATGTTTAATATCTACTACTATAGAATTTTATCCCATGAATAGGAACATTTTTAATTTGAGTTTGTTTTCTGTTCCTAGTAACCAGTTGAAAGGGGAGTCTGGTTTGCTAGCTGTTAGCATTCCACCACTTTGAGGATCTATTTACTTTCTACAAACTCATGATAACCTCTAATCACTGTTGCCAGTTTTGCCACACTTTCCCAATATCTAGCAACTTTTCAGACCCCTCAAAAGTTTGTTTTTCCAAAGTATTTTTTTTTTCCAAAGAATCGATTTGCGACAATTCTAGCTACCTTTTCTGGGGTTACTGGAGACTCGTAAAAGTACATATTACTTTTCTCAGAGTGCTGCCATTTCTCCCTTCATACAAAGCTCTCACAGGGGGCTGAATCCTGCAGCAGTCCATTCCTGGCTAAAGTCAGAAATGCTCTCTCCACATCCAGACTGTTAATGAATCGCACATGCACTGACAGGATGGTCAGAGGTCCATATAAAATCCTCTTTGACTGCTATAAAAGAAGTTGCTGTTTCCCTATATTTTCTAGTATTAGTACATTCTGATTGTTATTATTAATATAGTTGATTCTATACAAAAAATGTAAAAAGTCTTCTTAAGTATCCAGACTTAAGTACTTAAGAAACCTA
This sequence comes from Crenichthys baileyi, assembly GCA_036173005.1. Classification (NCBI taxonomy): domain Eukaryota; kingdom Metazoa; phylum Chordata; class Actinopteri; order Cyprinodontiformes; family Goodeidae; genus Crenichthys; species Crenichthys baileyi. Next base: position 207,272 of record JAHHUM010002700.1, on the reverse strand, counting down.
ATAATGAATAAACATATATTTCTAAAAATTAACTTTAAAAAAGTTCATTTGCATGTCTAAACAAATACAAAGTTTCTTTCCGATGTTTATTATAAAATGACTAACAGTATTTTTTCTGAATAACCAACTTCACTGTTTGTGGTTGAGGAAAAAAAATTGTAGGTTTCTCCAGCTCCTGCTTTCATTTGCAGCTGATTCGCATGGTTTTCCCGCAATTATTTTAGATCCTTGGAACATGTTTTCTGAAGTCACTCAAAGCATAAGAAGACAGATTAACTTCGACTGGCAAAGTCACACCCAATAACATGATCAAAAAGTGTGTAAAAAGTGTGTAATAAAAAAAAATAGGTGGCACATGTTAAAGAATTGAGTAAAATGCCCCATATTTCTCTGGACTAAAAACAACTTCTAGTTTTTCTTTAATAGTCAAATCATTGACTGCTTAGGAAAACAAACATGGAAAGATGCGTAATTAACAAAATTGACTATTCCTTCTTTTGAGAAAGAGCAGCAATTTAAAACAAATGTAAGACAATTATATGGTTGCTTTGACTTCTTAGGTAAAGAAAACAGCAGCTTGCCCTTTAGATATGTTTTCTGTGGGTGCACTTAAAAACATCCATACTTCAGTCAGAGTATCTAACAGTGTGAGCTTTGAAATACAGACTTCACATAGGCTGGTAATGATGCAGTATTTCAGTTATGTAAACGTACTCGTCCAACCTGTAGTGGGCAAGCCGAAGTTTTCTGGTAGAAAACCATGGCCTTGCACATGGAGGTGCTGATCCTCATCCCCGCAGCTTCACACTGCGCTGCGAACTGCCCCAGTGTAGGCTGTAAGTCCCAGCCAAAGGGACCCAGCAAAACCACATCATCTGCAAAAGCAGAGACAAAATCCACTGGTCCCCAACCAAACCCCCTACAGCCCTTGGCTGCGCCCCAAAATCCTGTCCATATTACACTGGACTGGATTATGAACAGGACCGTCAAAAAAGAGCAGCCCTGCAGGAGTCCAACATGAACTTAGAATAAGAAAAACACTCTTGCTCCACTTGTACAGAGACCGGATGGCCCCTAGTTAAGGGCCCTGGATTCTGTTCTCCTGGAGCACCCCCCACAGGGCACCTCGAGGGGTACAGTCAAATGCGTCCTCCAGGTCTACAAAGCACATGAGGACTAGTTGATCATAACCCCATGAACCCTCGAGCACCCTGTAGTATAGAGTTGGTCCAGTGTTCCACATCCAGGTTAAAAACTGCTCTGCTCTTTCTGAAGCTGAGGTTCGACTATCGCCCGGACTCTCCTCTCTGCAGACTGGCACAGGCCTTCCCAAGGAGCCTGGAAGGATGTCTCTTATGTGCAAATTTAATTATTTATTACCAAAGTGCTGTCAAAATTTTTGGAAAGATCTTCTGTATTATGAGAGGTAAAAGGTCAATGCTAAGGAGGAGCACAGTTTAGAAGCTAGGGTCAGTTGGAATAAGGATTTGTATGCAGTACTTTGAAATGCTTTAAAGTTGGAAGCACCGTTATCCAAGTACTGAGTAGGGATTCTGGTCAGAAGGAGTCAGTTGTAGCAGAGGCAGTTCTTTATAGGTCGACATGGCTCCGCAACCAGGGCAGCATCTTACCAGGAGCAGCATGAATGCTTGGGAAAAAAAGGTGGCTATATTTTGCACTCATGGCAAGTTTTCTTTTGCTCTTTATGCTTATTTACATAACACACATATCTGATTGGAGAGTGGGCATCCATTTTTGTCGTGCATGCACCCTGCTGCTGAGAAAAATTAAGAAAGGTGTCAGGGAAAGAAGCGGCCACTGCATACCTATGTAATATTTACTGACACCATTTGGAAACATTATAATCTATGCAGTCTCATATTTTTGACTCAGTAAAAGGGTAAATTCTCCACAACTTTACACTGGGTCATGTAACTATGACTATTTCACAAGCTTGTGAAACAGTCATGCTAGTCATTTATGGAGTTATCCTGAATCTTTTTTATATCACGTTCCTCACAAAAAATGATTCCAAACTATAATACGTTTAACAAACAAGAAAAAAAGACTTTTGTTGAATGTATGTTATAAAGTTTTTAATCGTATGATTAGTTGACTAAATCAATTTTTCGTAAGTAGTGTTGGAGATTGAGCAGCCTCTTGTTTCCTCTTAATGGAGATCTGTGCATATAATCATTATAAGAGCTCTGCTCTGCCAGAAAACAAGTATGGAAAGCAGTCATGTTTCTAGAATGACAATGAGTTGTTGACAAGGAGACGCAGCTGGTTGTGACAGAGAGAGATGAATGAGGCCACAGAAGATGGGATCAAACCTTTTCAGCACACCTGCTCACACCTGTTCACTGTTTTCACTGATCCTTCTCCAGAAGCCGAGCACATAGAGACATACAGATGAAGCTGTGGATCTACCATTATGCAATCAATCAGGGAGTATGGTTTAGCACTGTTTAATAAAAGTAGCAATATTTACCAATCCTGCAACATTAGTAGAATATCAAATAAGCATGTAATTTTATATCTGAAATATTTCCTTACAATCCAACCATGCCTGTCTTCAGGAATACCCATCTAGAAAGGCTAATGCTACATACCAGTAACACCAGTCAAATAAGACTATTGGAAAAAAAAAACCGTCTGTACTTAGCAAGTTGTTTCAAACCTATTCCTATTTTAAGGCAAATTTCTAGTTATTCCACCATTGATATAAAGAGTAGTCTGCTAGTAAGTAATGGTTGATATATCTATATAGATTCTAGCCTTGTTTGTTTTTAGTTTGTTTGTTCGTCTGCGCAACAAAAAAGGCAGTGGTCAGACAAAGTGTAGGCGATCTAAAGTCCTAACATCCTGACCTCAATTAAGGCATGTCTGTCATGCCAGATGATGAACCATAAAGTGTGGAAAAATATTGTGAGGCGTCTCCTACATCCAGTACTACCCACAGGAGCCTATCTGTTGTGCAGACGACCACCCAATCAAGTCAACAGCTAGGGACCAAGGAAAGAGCCAATATCCACACAGCAATCATTAGATGATACCTGCATGACAATTAGTTGTTTAGCACTGAAGTCAGGAAAAACCATTTTGTGTCCTACCACCACACAGGTAAACATGTAAAGTTAACTTTTACTGGGACTTTATATGTAATTGTGTGCATTGATCAGCTGGGACTATAACTGTTGCCACACTGTTTCCTATGATGCTGTGTATGCTGCTGTATTGAAACTCACATGTTAAATGGTTCTAAACATAAGGAAAATAGGGGCATTTTGTGGAACATCACGTCTTGTCATGTATTTGAATGGCTTGAGTATACTGGGCACAGTGGGGTGGAATTCACAGCAGTCTGCCACGTCATTACTTTTACTTTAATTTTTCTTTCTCCATATTAGAGGATCAGCTGACCATATGGAAAGTAAATTTTAAAGCTCCATGCAAGCCCCCAAGGGCTCATTTGCCAGAATTATCTGAAAACAGGTCTGGTGCCATAACTTCAAGAATCCACCATACTACGGTGAGTTGCATGAGATTACATTGTGTTATTAGTAAAGGGATAGTTATTGATGCTGTTGCAGTGGTGCACTTGTGCACATGTCATGCGAGAGCAGCAACGCTTATGCTGCAGAATTTTTTGACGTCCAAAAAAAATCTTAACAATTCTGTTAAATGTGTAAGAAGGAGAAGTGGGGGGTTCTATTTTCCTATGGTATCGTATCTTCAAACACCATTGAAAGAAAAGTCAGATATGCAAAAAAGTCACACATGCAATAGTGTTGCTTGAAACTAAGGATGAATCTGTGCCTCTCATGCTTCCAAAGGTACATTGAGATTTTAAATGAAATCTGGTAGACAGAAAAATAAAAATGGCTCATCACTGGGTCTTTCAGCAAGATAAAGATCCAAAACATATGACGAAATCAATGCAGAAATGCCTCATCAGACAAAGTCCATCCTCTTCCATGAGCAGGTTCCAGTCCCTAGACCTAAATCCTAACCTTTAGGCTGAGTTAAAGAGGCATGAACATAAGAGAAGACCAAGGAGAAGACCAAGACCAAGGCACAATTGAAAATAAAATAAAATATTGAAAATAAACATTTCTTAACTTGTGAATAAATATACTCAAATGTACTAAGAATCTGTCTTTTTAAAATTTTCAGTCTGAGATTAGACTGTGGCATAATGTGAACGTTTGCAACACTATTATCAGGGCAACTATGTCTGCACTTGAATAAATATAAACCCTAGAGTCATTGTTACTTCAGATTATGGTACGCTATGGTTGTTGAAGAAAAAATGTCAATACAAGACTTGACTTGAACAGCCTGTCCTCTCTTCTCCAGACGTTTCGCTTTCATAAATATCTCTCACTCCATCTTTTCAAATAGCACAACAGTTGCACTCAAACAGAACCCATTTTCCCTCCTATATTCGCCCGTACCAGAGTGAACAGCTCACAACAGAAGAAGTTGACTAATAGAGTATAACAAGATAAATGGCTCTAGATGGCAGAGACAGCCATGATGACCTATTTCTGGCTCACACAAACACTTGTTCCAAGTTTTTTTTTTCTCCCGTGTGATTGATCAGAGCTAAAACAGCCAGAGTGAAGGAAAGCAGAAAAGGAGAAGTAATCCATTTTTGATAGCCTAAGTGCAAGTTGATTGACAGCGGTGTTAGTGGGGAAAAAGCAATAAATCACAGCTGATTTTTATTTAGGGAAACACAGAAACACATTTTCTCATGTTATAACCTCAAACTTCAGTGTATGTTATTGGGATTTTGTGCAATAGACCAACACAAAGTAGTGCATAACTATGAAGCAGTAATCAAAGTTTTTTTTGTTTTTTTTTTACAAATATCTGCAAAGTATGGTGTGCATTTGTATTCAGCTTCCCTAAGTCAATACTTGTAATTATATGGAGTATGTCTATACCACTTTTACACATCTATAGTCTGAGATTTTGCCCATTCCTCTTTAGAAATAGCTCAAGGTCAGTCAGAAAGGTTGGAGAGCATGCCACTGGTTTTCAGTCTGATTTTGGTCTGTACTTTGACTGGGTCATTCTATCACATGTATATGCTTTAATCTAAACCATTACATTGTAGTTCTGGGAGGTTTGCCTCCTGGAGTGGGAAACTTCACCCCAGTCCCAAGTCCTTTGCAGCCTCTAACGGGTGTTCTGCAAGGATTGCTTTGTATTTACCTCGATCTACAGTATCTTCCCATGATGCTGTTTTTCAAACATGGAGTCAGACATGCAGTCAAGGCCACACAGCAAACACATATCGATACTCAATCTCTGAATTGAATTTGTCAACTTACGTAGTACAGTAGTTATATAATAAATAAATAAATAAACATAGTAGAGTAATGAAGATTTGTCATTAAAATAATACAGTCTTCATCAGTTTCCAAAGGTTTTTCGTTAAAACTTTACTTTTGTAAAATAAGGTTTGACATTTTACACTTTATAAACAAAACTTAATAGAACTACTGATTGCTAATATTACTGGTAAGTGCTTCTTGTGTAAAACTAGGTTAAATTGGCTTCAGTTAGATTAATTGTGATTATAGTGAGGTCACAGTACATTGTCACATTTGCCACCAAGGTTGAAGTTAATTTGCCTTGTGTGCCTGTTGTAAATGTCTAGTAAAACTAGATGTCATCCCCTCCATCTCACATCTCCATCTTCCCCTTTTCTTCACACTCTTCATGTTCTTTAAAAGCATTTTTAATGCCTTTCAGATCTGCAGACATTTTTCTGCTGTTACATTGCAGGTGTCTAATTCACAAAAGCTAGACTGCAAGTGGACTCACTCACACATATGATCTTTTAACTAGTCTGGTGCTGTAAACCTTAAGTGCAACAAGATTTCACTGTCATAAGCAGCAATGACATTGTGTTTTGTTTAGATTTTGTTCTGAAATTGCTGCATCCAGCTGCGTCTGTTGCTTTTGTTTTCAATTTAACTTCAGTTTCTTGTTGGGTTGTTTTTTTGGGATGTGTTACGTCCCCTGGCTCCCCTGAGATATAAGGGACCATCATAATTTTACAATTTTAGACAGTGAAATGAGGAGTCAAAAGGGCAGGTAAAGAGGTTTGTTGTCTGCCATATTTAAGTTATTTTTTGTTCAGACTGGTAAAAGCTTCAGGGAGAGCTCAGGCCAACATAACAAACAAAACAACCCTGAGAGAAAAATAAAAGATAACCTACCTAACTCCAATAAAAGCAAAATATACAAACCTACAAAATAACCTACCAATTAAGCACATGAACAGAGGAAAACAGGGTTAAACAAAGGCAGTTCTCCCCTACCAAGGCCATCTGACCATGTTCACATTAGAACAAATATACAAAGAGGCATTCAAGCCTACACAACAAACAGGTGTATGACAGTCAAATGCCCAAAAGGCCCTGAAAGTGCAGCTTCACAGCCATTAAATAGTGTGCAGGTAATTGCTGAATGGATTGAAACCCCCGGAAGCAGCACTTAATCTTGGAGGAGGCAGAGCCTAGAATAGAACAAGGCAATACTTCAATACAAAAACAAAAACATCCACCTTGGGGATGTAATAGAATGTCTGTCTGCGGGTGAAGACCATAGGAAGTTTGTATTTTTGATTAAACTATAGAGTCTCGAACTGCCCCCAGCCCAATGTTCAAAAATATGAGACCATGCTCAAGACCAAGACAGCACATTCCAAGACCTATCCCAAGACCAAGAAAACTGGAGCTCAAGACCAGTCTCTGAGGCCTTCATGGAACAGCTAGCTTCGTACTGAGGTTAATTACACACAGGTGGACTCTGTTCACCAATTAGGTGACATCTGAAGGCATTTAGTTGCAATGGACTTTTCTTTGGGGTTATCATAGTAAAGGGGGCTTAAAACAATCACTTTTCAGTTTTTTATTTGTAAAACAAAAATTACAACCACTTATCATTTGTTTCCCACGTTCATACATTAAAATTTGTGATAGTAAAAGGAAAAATTTCAAGGGGTGTGAAAACCTTTTCAAGGCACTGTATGCCCTTTTTTTGTTTTGCTAATGTCTCACAGCTTTACATCATCACCTTTTTCTGACTCCTTTACACCCTTTTTCCTACTCCATTTTCATTCCATTTTCATTCACATTAATTCTGCCAGCAGTTAGACTTTAATGAGAGCATTGCGGCCATTGCATCTTCTTTTTAGTTATTGTCCCAGTGGTCCTGGACACAGTGTATGTAGGTCAGAGCAGAGGTGAACCTCAGGGCACAGTCCACTGAATGGTTTCAGGGTTTCATGTAATCAGGGCATTTTTCTGATCATATTCTTATTCCTTTTATCTTTTTCTCCTTCTAAATGCCAAAGTCATCAGAAGCATACTGCAATCTGCAACAGTAAGAAATACCCCAAAGAGTATCTGATTTATACAAAGCATGTTAAATAAAACATACTACTCACAGGACTCCCCTGAGAGGTGCTGCCGGCTGCAACTAATTACCGTTTCCTGAAACTCTATTGAACTACATCTGATATGCAACCCCTGAAAACTCTATGTCCTGAATTCACCATACCTCAGTTTTATGTGCTTGGTTATCACTCTACTTTTCTTCCTTTCAGCTCCCTCAACCCCAGCGCCCCATGGGATCAGGTGCTACGAGTGGTAAATTGAAAGGTCCCAGGCAATCATCCAGCAGCCCTACTTAGCTCATTCAGCTGCGCAATTCACTGTGGACCAGGATGAAGAGGCTAACGGCCATACTCATAAACTCGACCTGCCAAGCCTGTGCTGTGGCTATAATACCCCCTGCTGCTCCCATACATAGCAATCTGTCATTGACTACAATTTCAACGGGAGCAGCTGCCCTGTCCTGTGGTCCAGGTGTCCATCCAAAACAGTTCTGTGCAATTCAAGCCTGGGCAGTAAAGACTGTTGATAGATTTTTCCTTGGTTTCATTCAAGTTTTGAAGTCAAAAATAAATAAATAAAAATCTCAAGGATCTGTCTCCCTGAAGGTCAGAATAATGTTTTCCTTCAACTGAAACCCGATTTTTATGTTTATGTTATAACCCTTATTTTCACAGAGAAAACGTCCTGTTTAGAATAATAAGAGGGAGAAAGCTTAAGTTAATTTTAAATCTGTTTCTTCAAATTGTTCACCCACATGCAATTAGAATCCCATCCTAAAACATCCTTTTTGTAGAGCAAATCTGCTCAGGCCCATGTAGGCAGCCAGCTTCTCCTTAAATATCCCTCAAATGCTGTGACAGGACAAGTGAGGAAAAAAATTCACAGCCAATGAGGCACACATGGGGACGTATTTCAAGCCATCACTCCAAAATCAACATAGCAAGCCTGATTATAGTTTTCACAAAATATATGGCATCAAAAGACAAGACAATATTAAAATTTGCCAACAAAATCACATCTTGAAGTACCCCAACTTTCTTGGGAAAATATTCTCTAGACTAATGAGTCACAAGTGAAACTTTGAGAAGGTGTGTGTTCTGTTACATCAGGTGAAAACTAACACAGCATGTCAGACAAAAACATCACACAGAGTCACATGTAACATGATGGTTGTGGTATGATGATCTGGGGCTGCTTTGATACTTTACCTTTTCCTTGCTAATGGATTCTGCTCTCTACCTGAAAATCCTGAAGCAGAATGTTGGCCATCAGTTTGTGGTTTTAAGATAAAGCACCTTGGTTATACAGCACGATAATGACCCAAATTAATGGCTTAAAAAATCCAAAAGGCAAGTTTTGTAGCGGCCTAGTCAAGGTCAGACATTGGGAACCTGTGGCAGTAGCTTAAACTGGTTGTTTACCCTAACAAAAAACCTCCAGTGTGGCTGAATTAAAACAATTCTGCAAAAAACAGTTTAATAGAGCAGGCTTAGTGATTTCACGATTTTCAAACTGACAAAATGATTTGGAGCAAACACTGTAAACCATCTTAGCATCTTATACTAGCAGTTAGCTAATATTGTCATTATCTGACTGTGATGGATCTGGGTTTGAGTCCCTAGTCTGTTTTACCTACAGTCTTCAGTTACTGTCATTCTAGTTCATGTTTAGACTCATCATTATACTCTTGTGTTTAGATTACTTTTTAGGTTAGTTGTATTTTCTGATAGGGCTGGTTCCCCCTGTTTATGTCCTTTTAGTTCAGTAATTGTTTACTTAGATGTTTTCCTGTCACTCCATGTTCATCTGTGTTAATTAGCCACTCTCCCTCAGTCCTCCTGCATCCCTGGTCACCAGCTGTTTTATATCCCTTCTGAGTAGTTCCTCTCTTAGTTCAATGATACATTCTCCACCTTGCCTCTGTGTTTATAGTCTCTGGTTTTCTGTTATCATCACGGGTTCGTACTGCTAAGTTCCTTGATCCTTGTCCTTGAGTTCCTGCCCGCCTGAGTTCAGTTTTGTAAGTTTCAGTTTATTTAATTAATAAAGACCTTTCAACTCACCATGCATCTCCCGCCTCCTGCTAGCGCTTCGGTCCTGCAAAACCCACATTTCCCATGACAAATATAAGATAAACAGTATAAGGTTAGCTTAACTCTAAAATTTCCAAAAGGCTGTCATTATTTCCAAATGCAGCATATTCCATGGCAAGCAGAGGTTGAAACCTTTCAAGGATTACATTTAAAAAAAATCTTCCGGTACTCAGTTTAGCCTTACTGTTATTTTCTAAAAGTCTTATTCTCTTTAACTGTCTCCAAGCATGAATAAAGCACTGACATGTCCCAACATGCCGCAGACAGTTTCCTTTTAAATTATTTCTTGCATTTCTGTGCTTCCTCTAGCCTTATTGTAAACCCTTTACTGACATTGAAAAGGCTAACATTTAGTCTCCACACTGGAGTAGGGTGACCAGACGTCCCTGATTCCCGGGGACAGTCCCCGTTTTAGATGGCCTGTCCCCTGCCTAAGCTGTCCCCGGAAATTTCCCCGATTTTACCATTTTGTAGAATTATTACGATAACGGGGGGAGAAAGCGCAAGTGAGCATGTTGCATGCAACAACAGCTGTTACGGTAGCTGGTCGCATTTGCTATTAATGTTAGAGACAGAGCAGAAGAAGAGCTGAGCGCGCTGCCTTGGCCTGGGCTGATCCTTGCTGTGATGGAGGTTTGGTTCGCGGTAGGAAACATGTTGCAGTGAGTGTTGTCAACACTCACTGTACCCAGGTCAGAAAAATAAGGCCTGGATGTGTTTTGTTCTACTAAAGTTCAGACCCAAATCAAAATAAACCACGCTTTGAAGAACAAACAGAACAACAAAATGTAAGATGAGAGCGCAGGAAGTAGCTGCAGCTGAGTGAGGGGAGAAACCCTAACAGAATGATTAAAAAAATATTTTTAAGTGCTGCTTGATTTGGGAAAATGGAGCCCTACAATGTCAACAAGAATTCGCCTAAAGTAAGATGTTTTAGAATTATTAGGTGTCCTTTAGTTTATATTTTGAGAACTATTTAGGAGTTTTTTTGTTAATAAATTGTTATGATTTGTGCCTTCCAGGCTGAGGAGTGTGTCTACTCAATTTGGACATATGAAAGTTTCTCAAAAAAATAAGTCAGTCAGTAACAGGAAGGGTGAATGAGGCAAGAACTGCATGAACACGAGAATGATGAGGAGAAAGAGATAATCACCTGATTAAATTTCTTCTGCTGTATTAGCTTGTAGCTCCAAGTAAAAACATTCATATTCATAAGATTGTTTTAGGATTAGCCTAGTTTCTCATCTAAAAATAATCAACTACTAAAGGGTACCTGAAACAAAAATTTGATTTGATTTGTTAAATTCTAATGTTTCACTATGTTATACGATCTAATGTCTTGGAGGGGATTGTGATTATATTATGTCACTGTGTAAGGATTGTGATTATTGATTAATTAATATTTATCAAAATTATAATTAAAATCATAATTCAAAAAAAATTATTTTCTCAACCAAAAATCATTGCTTACGAATAGAAGTCAGAGATGTCCTCTGGTGTTGTGATTATGGGCTCAAAGCACTTAATAATTTCAATTAGTGAATTATCACTAATAATTGATAATTATCAATCAAACCATGCTAAATGTCACTGTTTAATCAGCCGCTTCACCAATCAGTGGTGCAACTTTGACCTTATTTTGACAGATAAATCACTCTGGCAAGAAATAAACACAAATGCTTCTCTTTGTATATGTGAATATTTATTGAAACCATGTAGCCCTTGTATAATTACTTTTCTGGTCCAAAAACCAGACAAGCCAGACGCAACAACAGCTGTAACCGTAGCTGGTAACAAGCACTATTCTACACAAAGGGGATAAAATGATTACCTAACAATAATAATAAAAGAAAATATTTGGGCATTGAGTGTCTATGATGATCACACCAGCAGTTTTTTGGACAAAATGCGAAATCAGCGCATTTTGTCTTAAGGGCGCAGCTGTGCAGACTTGCACAGCAAATCAAAAGCAGCACAGCATAAAACACTTCAATAAGTACTGCATGCAACAAGTTGATACCTTGGATTAACTAGTGGTGATTCTAAATCACCTTAACTATGCCTCACCCTGCCCAGACCTCTAGATACACCTATCAAATTTTATATAAAAAAAAAAGAATGAAATTACTTTGGCGTTGATTTCTCTGGGACCAGAGTGACACGCTTCGATCGATATTTGGATCTTCTGAACTTCTTGTATCAGACAGAATTTTAGCTTTCAAGCTCTTTCGGGAACGGTCGTGTGGAGGAAAAAAGTAACTTGCCTGCAAGTTTCTGTCATGCTGTGAGACACGCTGGGAATGGCAACAAAAGTTAGGTTTCCTAAGGTTTTATAATCCCAGGTGACGTCAGAGCTGCGACGCCTGTTGAGTTGCACATGTTGAACTGCGCAGCCTAGTCAGTCTATCCGACCAAAATGAATGACCCCAACACACTGTTTTAGAGTAAAAACAGACTGATAGAAGTGGAGAGAGAAGGAAAATAGACTATTAGAAAAAAGAGTAAAAGAGCAGAAGAAAATTGCATGCGTTAAAGAGAGTAGAGGAAAACAGACTGATAGAAAAAACAGTAAAGCTAAGAGAAGGAAAGAAAAAGTGTTAGACAGAAGAATGTTACAGAGAAAAGGATGAGAGGGAATAAGACATTACAATTACTTTATTATTTAATTTTTATTGTTTAATTAAGAATAATTATGTGTATTTAATGCACTAATTGGGAAGAAATCAGAGTTCTGAGTTTAAAACCGGAAGGCTGCAAATTGTCTGATTCTGGTCATTAACTGATTTCTTGGCGGATCTTCTTCTATAATGTTTTTTTTAAAGTTCGCAATTGTATGTAAACACCAGTGAATAACATTGTTTTTTAATAGCCCAACACTGAAAGACCATATTTCCAAAGTATGTTTATTGTTGAACAATCAAGCTTCAAAGTCACCAGAGACGAGAAAATACTTTACATCTCGTTTATATTAACCCCTTTAGTTGTGTGTCACAGTGACAGGCTAAGACAGTTGATTAGGTGTGAAGATTTAGTAGACCAGAATGTTTTAGTTTTTTTTTTTAACCATGTTTTTGGATTTTTTTAACTGTGTCAGTCACTCAGCAGATAAGAATAGAAAAGAATGTACTCTTTTATTTACCTGAGGATGTTTGGGTGATATTTGCCATTATTAGCCAAAAGATAAAATTATTAGCCATTTTGGCAAAAATCCATATGCTGCCAGAAGTAAATAAGTAAAACCCATAAACCTAATCATAATGCATACTTAACCCTAACCTAAACTCAATTCATACCTTAGTCCTAAACCTAAACCCTAGCAAAAAACAAAGTGAGGACCATGAAAATGTCCTCTCTTTGCAACAAACAGTCCAAACTTTGCAAAATACGAAAAATGGTCCTCAGTCAGCAGCACAAACAGGAGCACGCACACACTCATACACACATACAGTTAGTGATCCCTTGTACTGCTCCTTAGATCTGTGAGGGCAATAATAGGAATGTAAAAATCTCCAGAATCTAAATGAAGTCTCCTACAGAAGCCCCACATGTGACAGGTCTGCCTTTCTTAGTTACAGTTGCAAAGCTGAGATTTGACAAACCTTTTCCTGAGAGATCAGTACCCGGTTTAATACGTTATAAGACTGTAGGTAAACAACTGAAGAATTGGCACAGGACCCTCATCCTTAAGGATCAGCATGCCCACTGTATCCAAACAGCACTCTCATTCCAGCATGGTCACTGAGCTTTCCCCTCTTTGTCAGCACAGCCTGATTGCTTTCTTGCTGTTGTCTAGACCAAATCATCTTGGCGCTCTGCCTCGTCACCCCTACAGGGCTGATGGAAAATGTGTTCGTCTGGTTATTTGCATTTGTTGTATGTCTTAAAGCTGCTCCCCTTCTTTTTTTAATCTATAAACCAAAGCATTAACCCCGTTTAAATATTTTCCAAGAAGGGAATCATTTTATTTAAAATTATTTTTTCTCAGCATTAGATTCTGTGGTGTGGCAATAGAAATTGTTAAAACAGTGCTTAATCATCAACCACCATGCATCTCAAAGCAAGGGAAGCAATGCATCTGTACGTGAGATTTTGTCTAATTTAAACCTGTTGCTAATCTGAGTAGGGTTTCCCTGACTGACACACTAACATTAATCCCCCTGGCCTGATCTGCTCTCCTGTTATCACTAAAACACTCGTATCAGGGACGTGTCTTTCTGGGATGGATTCCAGCTCATTTATCCGTCATGACACATGCCTGCATATGTAGCAGAGCTTCATTAACCCTGGAGATTTTTGACTTGTTTCTAAATTTCAGCGCCTCAGACGGGTGAGGGGTCACCACACGCAACATTTCCCTAGTTTTGGAATGTGAAAATGAAAACTGACTGATGTAAGGTTTTGAGGTTGGTGAGGGGTCCTCACATACTGAGTTATTCTTTAGGTCATGCTAAACCATTGAAATGCACAGCTAAAAAACATTAGTGAAGCCAACTCGTTCTCATAGCAATTGATACAAACCATGTAAATATTTATTTCATTATTGTCTTGATCTGCCTGTGTTAGGTTTTGAGTTTGAGTTCTGTTGACCTCTGCACTGCCATGTTCTTCACTTGCTTTATTTCAGTTCATTCAGGTTTATTAGATTCATTCTGGTGTTTAGTTTTTTTGTTATTTCCCTGGATTCCTATGCTAGATATTTTAGTTTGTATTTCATTATAGGTGTGGTTCCTCCCTGTTTATGTTCTTTTGACAATCTCATTGTTTACTTACTTCAGTTTACTTAGATGTTTTCTGTTACCTCCCTGCACTCCCTGCTAATCTGTGTTAATTACTCACTCTCCCTCAGTTACCTCCAGTCTCAATCCCCCACCAGCTGATCCTGATCCCCCTCTGATTAACTCTGTGTTCATCGGTCCATTCTCTACTCTCCCTCAGTACATATAATCCCTTTTTGTCATTGTTCTCCAGTGGTTCCTCCTGAAAACTACTATGTATATTACCCTGTATATTTCCCGGTCTAGTCTCCCCTCCATGTCCTGAGACCTGCCTATATTTTTCCATGTTCTGCCAATGTTTGTAAATGTACCTGTTGTCATTTATTACATTTATTCATCTCGCCATGCTGCTCCCTTGCTCTTTCCTGCACTTTGGTCCAACAACAACCTAACCTACCATGACAAGTATATCATTTATGGGCATTTGAAGGCTTTCGGAGTCTCATTTTATCCCATTAAAATGACACTAAATAAGAAGGATCGAGAAATGATCAAGGTAGGCACAGGGTATTGTCATTATTTAGTCTTCTGTAGTGTGATACAAAGTATTTATACTGTAACATCTGAATGTTGCAGCTTAATTGGAGACTCGTCAGACCTGATGACATTTTTCCAATCTGTAATAGTCCAATATTGGTGAGCCTGTTTGAATAGTAGCCTAAGCTTCCTTGTCTTAGCTGACTGGAATAGTACTCGGTGTGGTCCTCTGCTGCTGTAACCCATCTGATTCAATGTTGGTATTCTGCATTCCTAGGTTTTATCAAGTGGTTATTTGAGTGACTGTTGCCTTTTTAATCATTTCAAACCAAATAACAACCAATAACTAAAAAGCAAAACACAAAGCCAAACAGAGTCCAAAATGTCAATCCTGACATCTTTACTCTAGCCAACTTGTGTAACTGGCTGATACTAACCATACCAACCCTACTGCCAGAACAGGGATGGAGATTTGATAATTGTAGAGGGGAATTCAGAGGTGTATAACAAAGTCAATGGTCTCCTCCTGATGAAGGATATAGCATGATAAGTCATAGAGGGTTACAATCATGCACAAACTCATGTGTTGAGGTTGGGGTGGTTTAGTGTCATGGTTTAAATTTACTGGGGCTCTGGGTAAAGCAAAGGGAGGGTGGTGGTGGTATTTCTTTGGTGTAGGGCCCATGCCTACTTCCATGGCTTGGTCTTGTGGAGCCCTTTGCTTCTAATGTTGAAGGTATGGCAGCATGGTGGGATGTTCTAGCTCTATTTTGACACAGTCGGAGTGAGTTTTTCTGGGTGTGACTGTAACCACTGAGATGGCTAAGAGAATGTGATACTCACATGTAAATGGTGATGAAAGCAGCATTTCAGCATAGCAGAAAAAGACACGGAAGAGCGAAGCAGTGTCACTATGGACTTTTTATAAATTTGCTATGTTCTCAAATGTTGAGTTGGATGTAAGAAGCTTAAACATATAATAAACATATACGTCTGAAATCAAAAACAAAAACAGCTGTAAAGTGCACTTAGAGCTAAGTAAATGGTAAACTTCAGACCATAGTAGATTCTGTTAAAATTGGTTCACATTTCACTCTGTTTCCAGTGTATGGATTTTTAGTTTGATTGGTGATGTCTTAGGTGCACCTCTGCTTTCTTTGCTTTAAAAATGGAAGCTAAAAAGTTTCTCCTGTTAGATTTAAACCTATCAATTTTGACAGTTCTCTTTTAACTTTCTTGAGGTTTGCTTATATCTTAGAAGCTTGAACTTCAGCTTGAAGAGTACAGCTTGTTCCATCTAGAATTTCTGCAAATTAGCCTTTCTTCTTCAAGCACAGAAAAAGGTTGTTTTACAGAGTTCACAGAATACTAGTTTAAAGTTTAATTGATTTAATTTCATTTCTTTCTTTAATTATTTAAAGAAGCCGTCTGTTCTTGAGGGTACTCTCAATACAGTGCCAGTGAGACGTTTACATACACTCATCATTTGCATGAATATCATAATAATTTAGAGCTTTTAACAATTCATGATGGAATGTTTATAAAACAAATGACCTTTAAAATTAAAATGTAGGTGGAGGAGTTTGAATTTAATGTGAAGTTTTATGATCCACACAAAATTATGCATACAGGCTCAAATATGAACACACCCTGTCATGCATGTCCTTTAGTAAGCTGCAAAGAAACCCACTCACTGTTTGTAGCCACTGACAAGATCCTGGTTTAATTCCTGCAGGATAGTCTCATCTGAAATGTTAGAGCTCATTTAAATGTGTTGGTTTCCTGGCACCGGTGTTCTTTGCTTCATCCATTCCCCAACCCATTTTGTTGAGTGTTTTAAATTATTTTCCTGTTAAAACAACTAAGAAAGGTCTAATGGGGTTGAAGTTAGGGGCTGTTGCCAGTCTTTCACATTTCATTTGTTGTTTTTTCCTGCTCATACAGGAGCGGCTCTCCTCATGCCTCTGTGGATTTAAATCATGCATAAAACACATACCAATGTGGCTGAAGTCTGGCTACAAAACAATAACCATATAAATATTGCTTACATCTGCATGCTCAACAATATTCTTATTTTTCTCTGACTGTTCTCATTATCATACACTTTTTTCTGCAAAAACACAACCTGATTAATTAGTTGAAAGACAGTTACCAGTCCTGTTCTTAATGCCCCCTGGGAGTGAAATAATTTTGTTTAATCTCTAACCAGAGAATCCAATTTTCTAACAAAAATAACAGACATTCATTACCTTCTTCCACTTATTATTCCCCAAGGGAGAAATAAGCTAGCTGGTTTTAATTGAATTAGCAAAGCTCAAATCAAAAGAGCTCATACTGTTTGAGCCAGGGATATATATAACCTCAAAAATATTTTATTTTCATATATTTATATGTATGATAGAAACAGGAAAGTCACAAGGAGAACAGAACATGGAACCGGGCAGGAAAAACAACAGAAGGAAGCAGTGGAGAAAACCGAAGAGCTTAAATGCTGAGGAAAGTGTGGGAAATAAACTTTGAGATCAGATGAGCATCGTCAGAGAAATATGAAGGACTGCTGTGGAAGAGAGCAAACAGGAAGACTAAGAGAAGCAGACTAATTAACACAGATAACACCCAAGGACAATTCAATTCAATTCAATTCAGTTTATTTATATAGCGCCAATTCACAACACATGTCTCAAGGCAGCTCACAAAAGTCAGGTACATACATTCCAATTAATCCTAACCATTGAACAGTGCAGTTAGATTCAGTTATTTGTTCAAACTGGATAAAAAGTTTTTCTATCTAAGGAAACCCAGCAGATTGCATCCAGTCAGACACTTGTAGCATTCACTCCTCCCGGATGAGCATGTAGAGACAGTGGACAGTCACTGGAGTTGACTTTGCAGCAATCCCTCATACTGTGCAGAGACACAAAAAGAACACAGAAGCACTGATCACTATGAGAAGGAAAAGTAAATGTTAGTTGATGTAGCTCCTTTAGTCGTTTCATCTAGAAAGAAAGAACAGATAAACTTTGAGCCAGTTTTCAAGGATAGACTCTGAAAGAGAGCACATATAATTAGTTACAGTAAAAGCTTAGTCAATTGCTATATCTAGGAGAGAGAAAGGGTTAAACACTGAAAGACAGGGCAATGTGGATCATCTGTAGAAGGCGAGCATTAAGTTGTTGCCAGCAGAAGCTTGGACAATGCCCCCCTCCAGAAGGTGTCACAGGTAGACACAGAGTCAGGCCAGGTGTAGCTTCTAGGAAGAGAAAAGAGAGAGAACAAAGTTAAAAACTAAAATAACAGCAAATAATGCAAAGTTGGTGAGTAGTGTGAGAATGTAGCGAAGAGGGTGAAAGTGGTCATTATGTCCTCCAGCACCCTAACCCTATAGCAGCATAACTACACAGATAGTTTCAGTTCAGATTATTTAGTTAAACGGCGCTTATTTACAACAATGTCGTCTCAAGACACCCCACAAAGGGTCCGGAACGGCGCAGGGCCGCCGGGGAGGGCAGACCAAACCACCGAGTGCCAGAGCCCGGCCACCCCAGAACGTACCACGTGTAGGGGAACTAATTAAAATAATAAACTAATAAAGTTTATTCATCTAGAGCCCACTGATGGTCATTGTTATACAAAAAACCACAAGGATTGGGATACCTCTCTCTGTCAGACTGATTATAACCATTGGAAAACAGAAGGGGTCATACAGGTAGCAGAAATGGAGGGTGTGTTTGCACCTCAACCATAACTGAGCCGATTTAGGCTAAACCTGACTCCCCCTTACTCCATCTAACAGGGAGGGAGGAAGGCTAATTTTGAGACAAATTTTAAATTATATTCTGGATTTAACAGGGAGCCAATGAAGGGAAGCTAAAATAGGAGAAATATGATCTCTCTTTTTGATAGTAGAGAATTACAATAGTCCAGCCTTGAAGTAACAAATGCATGGACTAGTTTTTCAGCGTTCCGGAAATCCTAGAAACCTGTTTAATATGGGATTTAAATGACATGTCCTGGTCAAAAGTCACACCAAGGTTTTTTACTTTATTACCGGAGGTCAATTTAATGCCATCCAGGTTAAGTCATTGACTAAGCAGTTTCTTTTTTAAAGACTCCGGTCCAAAGACGACAACTTCTGTCTTTTCTGAATTTAGAAGCAAAACATTTTAAGTCATCCAAGTTTTTATGTCTTCAAGACATGCTTGTAGTCTATCTAACTGGTTTGGTTCATCAGGATTTATAGATAAGTAAAGCTGAGTATCATCAGCGTAACAGTGAAAATTTATCCTATGCTGCCTGCTAATTTGACCTATTGGAAGCATATATATAGTAAAGAGAATTGGCCCAAGTACTGAACCCTGTGGTACTCCACAATTAACCCTGGAGTTTAAAGATGATTTATCATTTACATGAATAAACTGGAATCTCAAACTGGATCCCTACAGCATATTCCAGCCTTTTTAAGAGAATATTATGGTTGACTGTATCAAATGCAGCACTGAGATCTAAGAGGACAAGTACAGATATGTTGGACCATGTTTTGCTGAATATTGGACCATTTGCACGCTACTGGACACAACTAGGCCTTCCGACGTCATCGGCCATTTTGTATCTAGTATAGTCCGCCACTACAAATCCCAGCGGGCACTGCGGATGATAGGATGGGGACGTCCCAAGTCTGACGTCACAAGAGGTCTGACGTCACACGAGGTTATATGGGAAGGCGGACGCTTTAAACCTTGCTTTCAGCTTGGGACCTCGACACGGTTACCACGTAAATGGAGCACCAACTCTGGAGAAAGAAAGCCCACGTTTCATGGATTTCATTTTATTTCTCCGTTGGCCAACGAAAAGAACGTTCATGACAGAAATTTCTTGAATAAGAAGGCCAGAAATTTCAACTTTACTGATCGAAGTCGTGGGTTTAACACGCAACCAAAAAACCCCGGAGTTTCAAGGAGGCGCAATTTTCCCTCCTTGTTTTGTACCAGTCGACTAGTGACGGTCCGTCATAATTTTTCTATCTTTCTGCCACGGAAGAATATACTTTTTGGCGGCTAACTTGCCGCCAAAAAGTATATTATCCTTTGTCTAAGCTAAGTTTAGAACTTTGCTTGGGGGGTTTTATGACAGCCCGTGTTCCGCTGGACTACACTTTCTGGTGGGCTGCTCCCAAACTCCGTTCAACACCATATTCCTTTGTCATATTACCATTTTTGCCATAACTGCTAGTTGATTCTATACACACACACTGCTGTTTTGCTTTATTTGTTAGTTAGATATTTTACCCTTTTGTGTAGAACTTTGCATGTTTGAGTAGGTGAAGATTATTGAATCGGAGAGTTGATTGTATCAGGCTGATTGATTTAATACATTTTCACGTAGATAAAGAGAAGGCGTTTTGTGTTTATTTTGTGCAAGAGTGATTTGCCAGTCAAAATAAGGCAAAGTTCCCCACGTTTCGGCAGAAACGGTTGATTAAACAGTGACATTTAATAATTGTAATTATCAGAGGCCTTGAGCCATAATTACAACACCAGAGGACAGCTCTGGTTTCAATTCATAAATTAGGAATTTGGTTAAGAAATTAATTTATTCAGATTATGATTTTCAATTATAATTCTTGATAAATATTAATTAATCAATAATCATAATTCCAACAGATACAAGTCCACTATTTGAGGCCATAAGAATATCATTAGTGACTTTCAGCAGAGCTGTTTCAGTGCTATAATGAGCTCTGAAGCCTGACTGAAACTCTTCAAACAGGTAATTGCTGTGTAAATGATCACACATTTGATTAGAAACTATTTTCTCAAGAATTTCAGATAAGAATGTAAGATTGGATATAGGTCTGTAATTTTTTAAGTCATCTCGATCAAGCAAGGGTTTGTTAAGTAAAGGTTTAATTACAGCTACCTTAAAAGCCTGTGGTACATATCCATTTACTAAAGATAGATTAATCATATCTAAAATGAGGCTGGTAATCAGAGGGAACACTTCTTTGAATAATTTGGTTGGGATTGGGTCTAACATACAATTTGAAGGTTTAGATGAAGCTAATATTTCTGATAACTCAGGAAACTCCACAAGATGAAAACAGTCCAAACACAGATCAGATTCTACAGTTATTTCCAATGTTGTCTCACTTGCTGGATGAAGTAATCATCTTTGGGAGTATGTCAAAGATTTTATTTTTAATAGAATCCCATAAAGTCATGACTGCAGAGAGCTAAGGGAATGGATGGCTCGACAGAGCTATGACTCTGTGTAAGTTTAGCAACTGTACTAAAGAAAAACCTAGGATTATTCTTATTCTCTTCTATTAATGATGAGAAATAAGCTGTTCTGGCTTGGCGAAGTGTCTTTTTTTACAACAGTAGGCTATTTTTCCAGATTAAGTAGGAATCCTCTAGTTGTCTAGAGCGCCATTTTCTCTCCAATTTTCTAACATTGTGCTTTAAAGTACACAGATCTAAATTAAACCAAGGAGCCTCCCTCCTATGAATAATTACCTTCTTTTTCAAGGGGGCTGCATTGTCTAATGCACCACGCATTGATGAAGTAACACTATGAACAAGAGAATCAATTTGTGAAGGGGCAGAAACAGAATTATGGCCCGCCACTGCGTTTTTCAGTGATAATGAGGAGATTAAAAGTGGAACAGATTCTTTAAAGGTTGTTACAGCATTGTCTGATAATGATCTACTATAATGAAATTTTCTTTCAGGTGTGGAGTACTCGGTTAAATTAAACTCAAAGGTTATTAAGAAATGGTCAGACAGGACAGGGTTATGAGAAAATATTGTTATGTCTTTACACTCAATGCCATATGTCCAGAGAATGAAAACAAAAGTGGGTAGGTTTGTTAATGTTTTGAGCAAAGCCAATTGAGTCTAAGATAGCATTACATGCTACAGGGGTTGGACAATGAAACTGAAACACCTGTCATTTTAGTGAGGGAGGTTTCATGGCTAAATTGGACCAGCCTGGTAGCCAGTCTTCATTGATTGCACATTCCACCAGTGAGAGCAGAGTGTGAAGGTTCAATCAGCAGAGTAAGAGCACAGTTTTGCTCAAAATATTGAAATGCACACAATATTATGGGTGACATACCAGAGTTCAAAAAAGGACAAATTGTTGGTGCACGTCTTGCTGGCGCATCTGTGACCAAGACAGCAAGTCTTTGTGATGTATCAAGAGTCACGGTATCCAGGGTAATGTCATCATACCACCAAGAAGGACGAACCACATCCAACAGGATTAACTGTGGACGAAGAGGAAGCTGTCTGAAAAGGATGTTCGGGTGCTAACCCGGATTGTATCCAAAAAACATAAAACCACGGCTGCTCAAATCACGGCAGAATTAAATGTGCACCTCAACTCTCCTGTTTCCACCAGAACTGTCTGTCGGGAGCTCCACAGGGTCAATATACACGGCCGGGCTGCTATAGCCAAACCTTTGGTCACTCATGCCAATGCCAAACGTCGGTTTCAATGGTGCAAGGAGCGCAAATCTTGGGCTGTGGACAATGTGAAACATGTATTGTTCTCTGATGAGTCCACCTTTACTGTTTTCCCCACATCCGGGAGAGTTATGGTGTGGAGAAGCCCAAAGAAGCGTACCACCCAGACTGTTGCATGCCCAGAGTGAAGCATGGGGGTGGATCAGTGATGGTTTGGGCTGCCATATCATGGCATTCCCTTGGCCCAATACTTGTGCTAGATGGGCGCGTCACTGCCAAGGACTACCGAACCATTCTTGAGGACTATGTGCATCCAATGGTTCAAAACATTGTATCCTGAAGGCGGTGCCGTGTATCAGGATGACAATGCACCAATACACACAGCAAGACTGGTGAAAGATTGGTTTGATGAACATGAAAGTGAAGTTGAACATCTCCCATGGCCTGCACAGTCACCAGATCTAAAAATTATTGAGCCACTTTGGGGTGTTTTGGAGGAGCGAGTCAGGAAACGTTTTCCTCCACCAGTATCACGTAGTGACCTGGCCACTATCCTGCAAGAAGAATGGCTTAAAATCCCTCTGACCACTGTGCAGGACTTGTATATGTCATTCCCAAGACGAATTGATGCTGTATTGGCCACAAAAGGAGGCCCTACACCATACTAATAACTTATTGTGGTCTAAAACCAGGTGTTTCAGTTTCATTGTCCAACCCCTGTATATTTAGGCTATCACTTTCAGTGTCAACATGAATGTTAAAATCCCCCACTATAATAACCTTATCTGTATTTAACACTAAATCAGATAAAAGGTCTGAAAACTGATCTCAAAATTGAGAGTAAGGGCCTGGTGTACGGTACAAAACAACAAATAGAAGTGGTTTTAGTGCTTTGCAATTTGGATGAGGAAAACTAAGGATTAAATATTCAAAAGAGTTGTAGCTATTGATTGGTCTGGGACTAATCAATAAATCGGTCTGAAAGATGGTTGCAACTCCTCCTCCTTGCCCAGTATTTCGAGGAATGTGAAAATTTAAATAATTAGTAGGAGTTGACTCATTTATAGTAACATAATCCTCTTGTGAGGCAAAATAAATCAATCTGATTGTCACAAATCAGGTCACTAACTAGCAATGTCTTTGAAGAGAGAGATCTTATGTTCAGTAGGCCACATTTAATTGTTTTATTTTTCTTTTTAGTCTGAGTTGTGTTTATTTTTATGTGATTTTCCTGATTTCCTCCTTTCAGATTATTTTTTAAATTATTCAATTTTGGCCGTGGGCGAGACAGTGTCTTAATAGGATAATGGGTGGGTAGCAGTACAGAAGCTGCAGAGAGGAGTATTAAACCACTACCTTGCTTCTCGGTCTGAACCCTGGGTTGTCAGAGTTTTGGAGAACTAATTAATTCGGCCAGATTCCTAGAAAGAAGAGCTGCTCCATCCAAAGTGGGATGGATGCCGTCTCTCCGGATCAGACCAGGTTTTCCCCCAAAATATTTGCCAATTATCAATGCAGCCCACATCGTTTTCTGGACAGAACAGACCTGAACTTAGACACAAAAGGGTCAAAAAATAAAAATGAGAAAAAGACTAACACTAACATAAAATAATAAACTAAAATGCATAATGGGACACATTTCTGTATGTGCCATTGTTAAATCTAAAATAATTCACCATAAATATTCTAAAAATAATCCTGCAAATGTCCATCATAAATGTCAATGGCTACCTGAGTAATACTGTTAATGAATAACATTGCACCAGATCCACTTCCAAAGGTTTACATGATCATTCACAATCATATTCTCTCCAACACCATGAAGCTCCACTCTCTAAAGTTTGGTAAAATCTTGGTGGAAAAATCAGGGTCTCAGTGGAGTAATCCCTGTTTGTTCCATATGACTTTGGCCTCTCTCCCTGGCTTGAATATTTCCTCCCTGTCCTATTCCTGTCCTTGCTTTCCTGTTACATTTCTATCTAAAGTGTAATTGCAGTCTGAGCCCTGCCACCTGAGACTCCCTTTACCTCCCAAAAACAAGAAAAGAGTGAAGGCAGGGGAATGGGATTTTTTTTTCAACAAAATCAGCACATTGGCAAGTAGGCCACTGAGCCAGCTGGTACATTTGTGATAACAGCTGTAATTCCACAGGAACTCAGTTATTGAAGTATAAATGCTGTCACCCAGTGACCTTAACGCAGTTTCTTACACATACTGTAGCATACTGTAGCATACTGTTCCCAACAATGATGAAATTTAGATAAAAGTATTTTTAAGACCATATATAATGTAGAAACTGAGACGTTTTGCTCTCTTTTATTTATTAACAATTATTTAATGGTTAAATTTAGAACTTGGTGAAAGCTTAGATAAAACCCTTTGTCCTCTCATTTCAAGTTATTATTTTCTAGTGTGTTGAGCTTTAAAATATAACAAAGTGAAAGTATATTCCCTGAAGTCAGCTGAGAAGTTTACACCCATTAATTGTAAATTATCTTTTTGAATATAGGTAAAAGATGCCTTGTTTAAAAAAAATCTTTAAATGGATTAGACAAGGCTGAAAAGTATAAAATGACTCTGATGGCAGTTTTAAACATGCTCTAATTATGTGGAACATAATAATATAGTGTAAATGACTGTAAATAATTAGGGAAAATGACAAACAAGAAGAGACTTTTTTAAAATGTCATTGTTTTAGAATGGATGGGTGGCAGCTTACTGGCAACACTGGAAGAGTTGGAGTGAACACTCTGACTTTTGCCAAAAAACTGTAGAGAGGGTGAACTTTTGCTCACTAGAGGTGTAACGCAGTGGCATCGTCAGGAGGGTCGAGGCCCTCCATTGTATTACATTGGCCACCCAGTGATCCCCCAGATGTGGTAAGTCATTGGTGTGATGACTGAACCTGAGTTTTCCACACATCAGTGAATGCACCTGCTATTTCCCATTACCAGTGAATGTAGCATCAAAGGAGGTTTAGTTAGCCCTGCTTATAGATAATGTTTTAATTTACTTGTTTATACTTGTGATGTAATGAACCAGTGTTTTAATTTTTTTTTCTAAGGCAGAGTTCATCATGCACTGCAAAGGGCTCTAGTAGGTTTCTATGGAGCTTGTGAGTTGAAGTCATTTGTTTGGTATTTTCGGTCTGATGAAACGCCAATGTTCGCTTTAAAAGAAATGCAAACCGTGTAAATGTGTAATTATTTGCATGTGGTATCCAGCTAGCTGCATTCCAAATGTGAGAGACCCACTGTTTGCAAAGGTTTTGGATCCTTGGCAAGCGAAGCAAGGTATGTCATGGTATAGATTTATATTGTTCAGAATTTTGTTTGTCAGGAACTATGCATGTTTCAGTCAGTCAGTCAGTCATTTTCTATCGCTTATACCATAGTTGGTCGTGGGGAAGCTGGTGCCTATCTCCAGCAGTTTATGGGCGAGAGGCGGGGTACACCCTGGACAGGTCGCCAGTCCATCGCAGGGAAACACACAAACAACCATGCACACACTCATTCACACACCTAAGGGCAATTTAGAGAGACCAATTAACCTAACAGGCATGTCTTTGGACTGTGGGAGGAAGCCAAAGTACCCGGTGAGAATCCACGCATGCACGGGGAGAACATGCAAACTCCATGCAGAAAGACCCCCGGCCGGGTATTGAACCCAGGCAACAGTGTTACCAACTGCACCACCGTGCAGCCCTATACTTTGCATGTTATGCTATATAAAAGCATTTGGTTTTATGACTTTTAGGTAACTCTGGCACCCTTTTATAGTTGGACCGTGCTCATATGGCTTTTTTGTTGCATTGAATGCTTACAGAAAAATACCATATTCCCAACTGTATATCCAGCTGGGACTTTGACAGCATTTTTGAACAAAAGCTGCCGTTTTATTACTCATGCCTCAATCTGCAGCATCAATGCAAAGAACATGGCTGTGAGACAAATGACTCAGAAGAAACACATTGGAGGTTCAGGGGGAACCCATCAAATCCATCATATTTTCAAGGTCATGGATATAATTGAGGCTTCTAGATGAGTACGACACTGAAGTGGTATAGGGTTAGCATAATGAGTGTGCAAGGTATTAATCAAAGTATGCTAGGTATCCATCACAGGGTTTTTGAGAATTGAGGAAGCAAAGAAAGCTTTAAATTCTCATTCACTTACATAATGCCACTTTAGCTCATTTTGTTTTACAAGTAAGGCTACTGTGGACTCCATCTCAGTATTTCATTAAAAATTAAAATAATGCAAATTATATGGCATTGTACTCCGGCTTCCTCCCACAGTCCAAAGACATGCCTGTTAGGTCAATTGGTCTCTCTAAATTGCCCTTAGGTGTGTGAATGAGTGTGTGCATGGTTATTTGTGTGTTGCCCTGTGATGGACAGGCGACCTGTCCAGGGTGTACCCCGCCTCTCGCCCGTAGACTGCTGGAGATAGGCACCAGCTTCCCCGTGACCCGCTATGGAAGAAGCGGTATAGAAAATGACTGACTGACGGACTGATCTGGCATTGTAAGCACCCACAAGTTGAGGAGAAGTAAGCAACTTGCTCTTTTTTGCATCAATTTGCTTGAGTCCTCATTTGACAATCTAAATATAGACATGATAAAAAGAGTATATCTCCTCTAAAATCTTGGGTATTGCTTTTTTTGTATCTAGGGCTTTTTGATTGTGTGGACGCTGTACCTAGTTTTTCCACAAACTTTACCTTCTTTGGCTTAATTTTTGTTTAATAATGACACAGTGCAGTCTGTAGTAAGTGCTTTGTGTAATCGAGGTTAAATTTAAATTATTTTAGAAAATCATAAAGATCAGATCAATTCTATGTTAAACCTAGAGTTGACAAAGATGATTGCTGTGGTAGTTTAAGCATTTAATAAGTCATTTATCATCTATTTATGACAACAATAAAAATACAATGAAACAAAACTTGGGCCAAGCGAGAGAAGGAAAACAAAACCAAAATGATTTTGCCTGTGAAAGAGAGACTGTCATCAATTGAAGCTGCGAAAGACCCAAACACAGGCAGGAGGCAGTTGGAATCATTGAGGAGTGAATATTAAATGAAAAACATTCCTTCAAAGGTAGATTTGGTGAACAAATATCATAATCTCCTAAATGTTTTAGTGGAATGTAAGACATCAGATACAGTATATTTCCTAAAGCATTCATATGCATGCATGACATCCTATTCTTAGCACAATGTCTTTAATACCATCCTTTGCAGATACAACAGCTTCAACTCTTTCTCAAAGGCTGTCAGGAGAGTTTAGGAGATTCTTTATGGGACTTGTTGGCCATTCTTCCAGTAGGACATTTGTAATGTCAGACACTGATGTTGGACAGGAAGGCCTGGCTGTAGTGTCCACTCTAATTCATCCAAAAGATGTTCAGCTAGATTGAGATCAGGGCTCTGTCCAGGTCAGTCAAGTTCTTCCACATCAAATATGCTCATTCATGTCTTTATGGACCTTTCTTTGAATATGTTCGCATTGACATTGGAAAAGGAAGGAGTCATCAGCATCAGGAGTATTAAAATTGTCCAAAATGTATTGGTATGCTGAAGCATTGAGTTCTTTCAATGAAACTAAGGGCCTAGCCAAACTACTGACAAACAGCCCCACACCATAATCCCCCAAACTTTAGATTCCACCCAGTGCAGTCAGGCAAGTGCCGTTCTCCTGGCAACCGCCTAACCCAGAGTGGTCCATTGGATTCCCAGACTGAGAAAGATTACTCGTCATTCCAGAGAATGTCTTCGGTGGAACCGTGATTTACAATACTATTTGTTATAGTTATATTGCAGCTGCTTAGTCATGGACACTTATTTCACGAAGCTTTCTACCCACTGTTCTTGAGGTAACTGAAGGCTTCAAGAAGTTTGGAGGTCTGTAGCTATTGACTGTGCAGAACATAAGCAATCGTGTTGCACTATGTGTATCAACATCCACTGACCCTGCTTTGTGATTTCACATGGCCTATCACTCATGGTTGAGTTACTGTCATTCCTAGAGGCTTCCACTTTGTTATCATACAGCTAATCATTATCTGTGGAAGAGGTAGGGAGGACATTTCATGAGTTGGCATCCTTTTATGGTACCACACTGCAATTCACTGAGCTCCTGAGAGCAACCCATTCTTTTACAAATGTTTGTAGAAGCAGTCTGCATGTCCAGGTGCTGGATTTTATACACCTGCAGTTGTGAAAGTCAATGATTTCGAGGGGCAATGTTTCTTAGAGAATACAACATATAATAATAAGTCTTTATAATAAGTTTTATAATAATTTTTATTGAGGAATCTCAAAGCCCTGTGGAAGACTTTAATGATAAGTTTTATTCCTATGTTATGTTTTAAAATATGCATGCTTGAAGGGGAAATGTGGCATAGATATCCCAAGTCTCTAACTTATCCAATTGGCAATGGTTTATTCATGCATTCTTTGATCTCCGCCTCTGAGCCTGCAGCAGTTTATACAGCATGTTTAGAATTGATTAATGATATTTGTTGAACTGGAGCTCAACAAGCCTGAGCAGGGGCAAAAAGAGCAATGACTACCACATGCTGGCTTGCTGGAAGATATCAGCAAGTGTTTCCATTAGCCGGGCACGTAACAGTCAGTGATGCACTTCGGACATTATTGCCAGCAGTAAATCACATTGAAGGGGGGATGGGTTTCTGCCTCATTTATGGCTAGTTTATTAAAGAAGCAGTTTTGACATTCAGCAATGACACAGTGAAAGAATGACACACAGCTGGAGATGCAGCCTTTTGCAACATGTTTTCCCAAAAACATTTATTAAACAATGACATACATCCACACACACAGTCAGGCATGCACAGGCTTGCTTACAATGAGAACCGTGCCTTCTCAACCTTGACATCGATTGTTCATTTCACCAAATGAGACACATTAGAGCCGTGAGCCATTACAGGTGCTCATAATCAGCCAGAGTAAGTCGGTATCATCAGAGACAGGAGAA
The DNA here is from genome assembly GCA_036173005.1 of Crenichthys baileyi. NCBI lineage: Eukaryota > Metazoa > Chordata > Actinopteri > Cyprinodontiformes > Goodeidae > Crenichthys > Crenichthys baileyi. The sequence goes on along the minus strand of JAHHUM010002700.1, from coordinate 178,050 downwards.
AAAAACATGGTGAGATGAGTTAATGAGGGTCTGGAGGAAAACGATGATAAGAGAATGACCTCAGAGGGTGCATTCTACCAATCAACGAGACACATTGTCAAGGAAGGAGCTGGATGTGATAAGCCACGTCCTCTCCAACGGACTGGACATCTCGGTCAAAGGGCAGCTCAGATTTTCCCTGAATTCCTGTCCCTGCCTGGGCGAGTAGAAAAATGGCACTAGAAATAGCTTTAAATAGGGAAAATTGTCAGCTTTCATCATGCACTGCAACAATTTCAAGGTATTCATACATCTTTTTTACATTTTGTCACTTTACAACCACAAGCTTCAGAGTATTTCATAAGAACAATACAAAGTAGTGCATAGTTGTGAAGTTGACGGTAGATGTATATTTTGGATGAATAAAATGTTAAATGTTTATTGTTCAAATGGAATACGCCCCTTTAATCTGATACCCCTAAATAATATCCAATGGAACCAACTGCCTAAGTCATTTAATTTGTAAAAAAGCTCCTGCTACTAATTTAGTGAATTGGTGGGTCTGCCTACTTTTGTTTTTCAGTTTTTGTATTTTTTTATTTAAATAACAATCCCAAAAGGGTGGTGCGCATTTGTTTTCAGCCCTCTTTACTCTGAAACCACCAAATAAAATTCAAAGCAACCAGTTGCCTTCAGAAGTTACCTAATTAGTAAATATGTGTGTAACAGTACACAAAAATCATGGTTCGGTACATTTTTTGGTACATTTCTATCAAGAGAAGCAAAGAAAAATCTATAAACATGTAAAATTTTGTGACAATAGTTTGATTTTATTAATTTAAAAAAGTGGGCAGTATAAAACTGGCAGGAGATTTGGTTTGATTCTGCGAATTGATCAAATTATTATAAAACAATAAATGATCAGCAGTGGTACTGTGCAGACATTTGATAGCTTACTGATGGATAAATACTGGGGTGTGAGAAGGGAACGTAAGGAAAACCGAAAGTAAAACTTAGAAAGTAAATATCTTAAAAAGCCCTTTTTAGTGTATGCTGGTTGGAAAGAGGCTTATACTGAGATACTACAGAGATCAGCAATTTCTTTCAGCAGTTTGGAAGTGTATTTTTATTTATATTTTTTGTTTTACTTATTTAATGCTTGAAATGAGATTTGCAGTGTTGTGTTTTAAGGCTTCGTTTGGCAGATGTCAGTTTTTCGTAATGCAGATGATTGACATTTGGTTCATTTTAATAGTTACCAGTTGAGGCTTGACAAACAGGCTTTAACAAAAAGACTAATTATTAATTAAGAATATTTGATTAATGTCATTATCAGTAATTTAACTCTATGGGAAGAAACGTGTGCCATCAGAAACTGAATTTGAATTGCTCTGACTGAAATTGTATTTGGGTAATTTGAAATTAAATGCATTGGTTTGAAAATGAATTTTACTAAACTGAAACTGAATTTAATGGTTTGAAACTGAATTCATTTGCCTTTAAAATGTATTTCATTGTATTAAAAATTCAGTTTGACTACTTTCACTTTCAGGTCTGAAATTCAATTTCAGTTCAGTTCAAATTCAGTTTTTTGTGTCACACATCCGGGTTCTTGAGGATAGCAACAGATTAATCAAACACAGATTCATCGATTTATGTTTCACATCAGGTTAAACTTCCTTTACGGCATGTTGAGCTGGAGCAGCGCAGCATACATGAGCTTGGCGGATGTCAATCACCAAGTCAAATGAACATCTATAAGAAGCATCACGTAAACAAATGATGGTCAAACAGTAACACTTATGCTACTTGTAGCTATTAGCTAAATATGCCAGATTAGCATAGTGTGCCGCCAGTGTTACGTCAGTCTGCGTTTCTCTTGCCCTTACCTCAGCGTAACTTCTGTTGCCTAGCAACCGTGTTAGCGTGAAGCGCAGAGCTGTGAAGCCGAACAAATGGAGCCTGAAGGTTAATAACCCTGTCTCTACTGTAAATGACTACACGTTTTTTATTTACCCTTTTACATATTGCTGATGGCTTATAATGCTGTTTTGTTTTAAAATGTTCTTGTTTTATGATCTTGTTCATTATTCAGCCATTTAATGTTGAAAATATTTTTGTGTTCATAGATATTAAATACGATTTGTTTAATTTATTTGTAAAGCTTTCAACAACTTAAACACTAACATATTAACTTTAGGAACAAAGTTTAAATCAGTTTATTTGCAGAGCATAATAATAATAATTATTATTATTATTATAAATAAACCAAATATTAATATTAGATTTCATCTGACTGAATTATATCTGTTTAACTTCCACCCATTGGGGAAACCCAGCGGGATTCTGAAAACAATGTGCCGGGTGTCAGCTGTTCTCTCTGGGTTTAGCGCACCTCAACCACCCGGTCAGATGACAGCTGGCGAGGCGAGCTGGCTGCTGGGGCAGTGGACAAACACATTGGGGCATTTGTGTAATTAGGCGATATCTTGATAAACTGATCAGATATTTTAGGTTTACACAACTGCATTCTCGTCTAAAAACATTGTAAAAGTTCAGTTGTTTCAATATATCCAATTTTATTCACAGCTTTTTTCTGTCCTCCAGCCTTTGCTACTTCCGTGAACAATCTACTTCGACCCGCAGTGAATCATGGGACAGGGTGGGACACGGGGGATACAACAGACCCATCCTTCAAATCTGGGGAAAAGAAGGACGCATTTTTTGGAACCTTGGAGATTGGACAGCATTCATCGCCTCATCCAGGACGTTATCGGCCTATAAATGCATCCTTCAAAAGAATGCAGACCTTAATTTGGACACAGCAATAGTGAATGACATCCGTGAATCAGTAAATCCCGGATGTGTGACACAAAAAACTGAATTTTGGAACTGAAATTGAATTTCAGACCTGAAAGTAATCAAACTGAATTTTCAATACAAAGCAAAGCAATTTTCAAAGCAAACAAATTCAGTTTTAAACCACCATATTCAGTTTAGTGAAATTCATTTTCAAACCAATGCATTTCATTTCAAATTACACAGATACAGATTCAGTCTGAGCAATTCAAATTCAGTTTCTGATAGCAGAAGTTTCTTCCCATACCAGTATTACTGACATCACATCTGAAGAAGACCCTTGAGAGATTGGTCCTCAACCATTGTTGCCCTCTGGTGAGGTATACATTGAATCTGCCTACCAGCCTGGCATCGGGGTGGATGATGCCATCATCTGCGTCCAGCACCAAGCTCTGTGGAAGCACTGTGTGTGGCTGGATGGCTTTTAATGCACTACTGAGGGACACTGGTCGCCCACAGTATGTCAGGAAACGCCTGTGTCTCCAGCAGGCTGGTCTGTATGAGGCCCTACAGAGAAATGTGCTGGCATCTGTTGTGGAAGGGAGTGACAGGGAGAGGGGTTGAATACTATTTTAAGTCATGTAGAGTATCAGGTTTAGGCACAGTTGTGAATGAGCCCACTCCCTTGGATGAGAGACAACTCTACATATGAACGGTCTCTAAATGCTTCATTATCGCCCTGCTACAAGAAGCATGGCAGCATTCATGTGCTCCTGATTATGTTAGAAAATGGGGAATCAAAGTAGAAAAAAGAAATTAAAAAAAGTAAAATAAAAATTTCAATAGACATTTCTCAGACTGCAGGTAGTGATCAGATTTTTTAAGTCAAAAATAAGAGAGAAAATTTTAATTTTTACGCCCACTATTTTTGACTCAAAGAAATCTGATCACTGACTTTTAAAAATGGGCAAGCGCTTTGTTATGGCAGCATTCACCTTTTTTTCTTTCCTGATTGTCTGAAGGGCGTTTATTGGAAATAATAACTCACCCCAGGTCGCTGCAATCCTACCTAGGAACTTTCTGTAAACTGTAAGTCTGTGTCTGTCAGTCTGTAGTTTTGGACAGAACTTGTCAACACTAGATCACCATCCAATAGGCTCTGTCTCACTATCAGTACAAAAACGCTCAGACCTACTGTAGCCTACTTGCTGCCATCCAGAGCAAGCACTGCACTGTTGGCAACGTTGACTATTAACTGAATCTCCTTGACAGTCTTGACACTTATTGGGGTTTCTTAGGAACCCAGACAATTTCTTCCCAGTAACGATCCTCTCTCATTGAAGTTCTTGTTAATTTAATAAATTCTTGACAGTTTCTCCACACCATAAGATCACTGAAAGGATGCTAGCAGAGCTAAGACATACTGCAAAGGTTTTTTTAGGTAATGTTTAATTATTTAATTAACTTTGCAATCAGTTACAATCTACCTAGCAACAAAAACTCACTCCAAATCGTGTGTGTGTGGGGGGGGGGGGCATGTTTGTTTCTGGGCGTGTTTTATGACTGTGACATGAACACATATAGACAGCAGGGTTAGATACCAACGACATAAGACTCCCTGGTTAAGCACAGGAGCATAATTCATTCCCCTTTAAAGGCCTCCCAGACCTTTTAATCAAACGAAAAGAACCCTCCTCATGCTTATTTGCATCTATAGTGGGAGCGTGCTTTCCAAACCTAACCGTTGGCTTGCAGATAAATTAGTCATAACAGTAAAATTCAATCAACTCAATGAAACTAAAGATATTTTACCGCCCCATAGACTTAAATTAGGCTTTTAGATTATTGAAGGAAAATGTGTCCAGAATGAAGCTATACCCATGACTACAAAACATTATTACTTTCCCTGGTAATGGTTTCATTATGTAACTCTGGCTGCTGCTTCTGCAATCTAATTGAAATTAGGGAATGTAGTAAAGGTGATCTGTAAAGTTAGAATTTAACATCAATAAAATGTAGATGTTCGAAATAAACTCCTTTATTTCCTTATTCCAATGTGTCGATGTAGAACAGATTGGCAAGTATTTTTTATGATAGCAAGAGCCTGTGACATTTCACATGATCATGGAACTCATATCTGTTCCATCCTGGCTGATAATAATTTTAATAATAATAATAATAATAATAATAATAATAATAGAATATTGTGATACTGTATGTTGAATTTATTATTTAAACCTCAGACGCTTCATAACTTTGTAAACTTATTTCCAACCTTAGGCAGCCTTATATTACCGTCTGAAAGTCTGGTTTGTTGTGTCAAACATTGCTGAACTCCGAGGCGTCTAGCTGCCAACAGGGTGCGGTACCTTGGACACTATACATTCTTGATGTGAATCTCCTGTTCCATCACATCCCAAAGGTGCGCTATTGAATTAAGATCTGGCGACTGTGAACAGCATTGGGAAACTCTTTGTCTTGTTCATTAAACCAGTTTTAGATTTTCTGAGCTTTGTGACATGGGTGAATTATTTTGTTGCTTTATTTTGTTGGAAGTAGCCATCAGAAGATGAGTATAATGGGCTGATACAGAGTTTGTTATTGTCAACAGCAATATTCAGGGAGGCTGTGGCCTTTGGATCATACTCAATTGCTACTGAGGGGCCAAAGTGTGACATATCAGAAAATATCCCCCACCACCACCATTATCAATTTAAGGCAAGATGGATCCATATTATAAAATTGTTCATGCCAATATCTGACCCTACCATGTGAATGTTGCAGGTGACATCAAGACTCCTTGAACAACACATTTTTATGTTATTTAGTAGCCATAGTTTTAGCCTCGGCAGGGACTTGGGGTGTGGGAATGGCCTGTGGGTCTCTGACTTACATGTCTTGCACCTTTTTTAAAGCTTGCCCAGAAACTAAAACAATGAACAATCCTGGAAAACACAGATAAGTCAACGCTAAATGATCAATCATTGCAGTTTGCTGTTTGGAATCATTGCCGTTTCTTGGTTAACGACAGAGATGGTTGTGAAAGATAGGTGGATTAAACTGGAGGCTAATGTTGACAATGTTTAACTGCAATAAGATATATAGCTAGCTCTACGTCAAATGTCATTACTCACTTGAAACAGCATCAGTGGCATGTAACACAACTCGCACAAGACCAAAACAAGCTAAAGTGCAGCTGCTTTTATTTTTAATCAGCCCCTTACTAACAATTCAGAGTAGGCCAAAGTCCTAAAAAGGACCATAGAAGTCTTTCTAGCAGCAGACATCAACCATACACTGCTGTCCAAAACACCAGGACTGAAATGGTACAAGGTTTCCTATACTCAACATTTTAGCCAGCTACAGATAACCATGACTTTTCCCAAAGCTTCTGCAATAGCCGTCACTACTGATGGTAATACTGATCTGAGTAAAAGTGCGGTATTGATGATGCACAGTTCAGTTTCTAGGTGTGAACTTAAACGGTGGTATGTTTTTGTTTCATTTACTTGAAGTAAATTGTTTATTCTGCCTGCTTTTTTATTGGAAATGTATTCTCTTTCATAATTTGCTCACTGTTGAATCTCAGACTTCCATACTCCTGGTATTGCTCCTCTATGATTGATTTCTGGTTCAACTTACAGTAATACAACAGAAGCTATACTGAAGTGGTTTGTTTTGATGTCTAATCATACACTATTTAGCAAGCTCTATTTTTGAACTAGGGTTTACATCTTAGCCAAATTTCTTCTTTGTCTCAATGATCACATAAACATGTCCCTGTGAAGGACCGGTTCATGTTGTTCTGTTTGTTGCTGCACCCATAATTGGATGAAACTTAGCTCATGGCTTCAACAACTATATGGTGAATATGCAACCAAAGTGCAACTAGTTTAGTTTCTTTAGTTGCATTCATCAGGTCCTTGGCTGTTTGCAACTAATGGAAACTTAACCATTGAACCGCAGTAATAAATAGGAAGTGAACACCAAAAACCCTTTATGTTTGCACTTTTCACTTTATCAGCCTGCTGGGCCCTATTTATGTTTTGGATCACAGTGATTTATAGATCCCTTTCCTACAGAAGATTACTTTTCTTGTTTCATTCAAATATTTTGTGTCTAGTTAATTGTTGAGCTGGTAAAAAAAAAAATAAATAAAAAAAACAGTTAAAATAGTTATTGCAATCTTTGTGAAAAAATTAATAATTAAAATTTTGTGGCCCCAAGAGTACTTTCAAGTTGACATTTTTGCCCCCACTGGCAATAATCTGGACACCACTGAATTAAGGTTTTATAGCACTGCTGAAGTATCAAGTATGATTTTAGGTTAAAGCTATAACAGGTAAAGCAATTTATGATTGTAAATTACAAATAAAAATGATCAAAAATGCGATTATTAAGCTTACAACAATAACAAAAGCATAGAACAATGCAGATCACTATCAAATTAAATGACATTTTTACTCTCATAATAATGCAACTGCATTGCTAAAAGATTGTCCTTGTGGAGAACCTAACCGTTGGTATTTCTCCAGACAGTGGAATGAAAACCCAAGCTCAGTGATGTGTGCTGTTAAGGTTCTGGCTTGGCTCCATCACTGCTTTGAGGTCCAAGACGTTGTTTCTAATCTCCTTCAACAAACATTTGACTATTATTACAGTTTAAGTACTGATACAACTCAGAGCTAAATATCCAAGGCTTCTCTGTCTGTAGCTATGAAGTTGATCATTCAATTCAGTTTCAGTTTATTTATATAGCGCCAATTCACAACACATGTCGTCTCAAGGCAATTCAAAAAAGTCAGGTACATACATTCCAATTAATCTTAATCATTGAACAGTGCAGCCAGATTCTGTTATTTATTCAAATTATTATTATTATTATTATTATGTCCTACAGCAGCCTAAGCCTATAGCAGCATAACTAAAGAGATAGCTCAGGATAACCTAAAAAGAGAGGGGGTCATACAGGTAGCAGAAATGGAGGGTGTGTTTGCACCTCAACCATAACTGAGCTGGTTTAGGCTAAACCTGACTCCCCCTTACTCCATCCAACAAGGGGAGAAGAAGACGGAGCTAAAATAAGGAAGATAGCTCAGGATAACCTAAGCCACTCTAACTATAAGCTTTATCAAAAAGGAAAGTTTTAAGCCTAGCCTTAAAAGTAGACAGGGTGTCCGCCTCATGGACTAAAACTGGGAGCTGGTTCCACAGGAGAGCAGCCTGATAACTAAAGGATCTGCCTCCCATTCTACTTCTAGAGACTCTAGGAACCACCAGTAAACCTGCAGTCTGAGAACGAAGTGCTCTGTTAGGAACGTATGGAACAATCAAATCTCTGATGTATGATGGAGCTAAATCATTAAGGGCTTTATATGTGAGGAGGAGAATTTTAAATACTATTTAACAGGGAGCCAATGAAGGGAAGCTAAAATAGGAGAAATATGATCTCTCTTTTTAATTTTCATCAGAACTCTTGCTGCAGCATTTTGAATCAGCTGAAGGCTTTTAACTGTATTTTGTGGACATCCTGATAGTAAAGAATTACAATAGTCCAGCCTTGAAGTAACAAATGCATGGACTAGTTTTTTTAGCATCAATCCTGGACAGGATATTTCTAATTTTGGCAATGTTCCGGAGATGAAAAGAAGGAAATCCTAGAAACCTGTTTTTAAAAGGGATTTAAATGACATGTCCTGGTCAAAAATAACACCCAAAGGTTTTTTACTTTATTATGGAGGTCAATTTAATGCCATCTAGGTTAAGTGATTGACTAAGCGTTTCTTTTTAAAGACTCCGGTCCAAGACGACAACTTCTGTCTTGTCTGAATTTAGAAGCAGAAAAATTTAAAGTCATCCAAGTTTTTTAGGGCTTCAAGACATGCTTGTGGTCTATCTAACTGGTTGGGCTCATCAGGATTCATGGATAAGTAAAGCTGAGTGTTCATCAGCGTAACAGTGAAAATTTATTCTTGCTGCCTGATAATTTGACCTATTGGAAGCATATATATAGTAAAGAGAATTGGCCCAAGTATGAACCTGTGGTACTCCACAATTAACCCTGGGGTTTAAAGACAATTTATCATTTACATGAAAAACTGGAATCTGTCAGACAAATAAGATTTAAACCAGCTACCGTTCACCTGATCCTACAGCATTTCCCCCAAAAAACGATCGCTTCACCGAAGATAAAGACCTCAAACAACTTAACTCTATTTCAGAGTGCTACGGACTGACAAACTGATCTCACGTGTTTGATGACTTGTTGTATCATTTTTAGTATTCCAGTAGTTTAATTAATCTGCATTATCTAATTTTTTCTTCTTTTTTTATTATTAAATACAATTAAAGTGGGAACATATTAACCTTTCCCAACAGTGGGAACATATTAACCTTACCCAAAAGTGTTGTTTAAAAAGCTTGTAGTGTTTGAATTAATCTGCATTATCTGATTTTTCTTCTTTTTTTATTATTAAATACAATTAAAGTGGGAACATATTAACCTTTCCCAAAAGTGTTGTTTAAAAGCATGCACTGTTTGAATTATTCTGTATTATCTGATTGTGTTTTTCTTTACTAATAAATACAAAAAAAAAAGGATAAATCTACCCTCCGGTGTGTTTTTTTCTCATTATTTAACAAGTAATCATCAGAGTGAGCATAAGGCAGAGATGGCAGGAAGACGAGAAAAAAAACAGTCCAAACACAAATCAGGTTTCTACAGTTACTTCCAATGTTGTCTCACTTGCTGAGGAGAAAGTAATCATCTTCGGGAGTATGTCAAAGATTTTCTTTTTAAGAATCAATTTTTTTTTGGAAAGACCCCTAAAGTCATGACTGCTGAGAGCTAAGGGAATGGATGGCTCAAAAAAAGGCTATGACTCTGTGTAAGTTTAGCAACTGTACTAAAGAAACCTAGGATTATTTTTTTTCTCTTTTTTTAATGATGAGAAATACGCTGTTCTAGCTTGGTGAAGTGTCTTTTTATACAAAGTAGGCTATTTTTCCAGATCAAGTAGGAATCCTCTAAGTGGTTAGAGCACCATTTTCTCTTCAATTTTCTAACAAGTGTTTTAAAGTACGCAGCTCTGAATTTAAAAAACAGGGATCAGCCTCATAAAATAATACCTTCTTTTTTTAAGGGGGGCTGCATTTTTAAAGGCATCACGCAATGATGAAGCAACACTATGAACAAGAGAAAAATTTGTGAAGGGGAAGAAACAAAATTATTGCCCTCCACTGTGTTTTCTGTGATAATGAGGAAATAAAAGGGGAACAGATTTTTTTTAAAGGTTTTACAGCATTGTCTGATAATGATCTACTATAATGAAATTTTTTTTCAGGTGTTGGGTACTCGGTTAAATTAAACTCAAAGGTTATTAAAAAAATGGTCAGACAGGACAGGGTTTTGGGGAAAAATTTTTATGTTTTTTACACTCATCCCCATATGTCAGCACAAGGTCCAGAGAATGAAGACAAGGGTGGGTAGGTTTGTTAAAGTTTTGAGCAAAGCCAATTGAGTCTAAGATACCATTAAAGGCTATATTTAAGCTTTCAGTGAAAAACACAAAATTTTCACCTAACACATCTTTGTTAATACCAGTGGCATTGGTTTTAGGCTATACTCAGATACTGCTATTGTTAGTCATATTCTCATTGGGATTAATTTTTTTTCTCAATGAGGGGTTGTGTTCCTAAATTGCAGGGTCAGAGCAGGCAGCACCCTTCCATTACACACACTGTGATGCTTGTTTCAAAATTGGTTTTGAATCAGATTTTCTCAGCATCATTCCCCTGCCCAGTTGTTGGGACCTCCGCCTGCGTTGTTATTAGAGCATCAAGCAGCCTGAGCTTTGCAACATGCTGACTCGCTGATAATCCACTCCCCTTTTCTGACGCCACCCCTGTGTCAGGGCTCTGTATTAACAGATAGCGCTGATTGAATTCCTCTCCTGAATATTCCCAAGCCCTGCCCACCTTCCCACCGGCTCCCCCTCTTCCTTGGTGGATTTAAAAAGCTTTACATCTCTGTTAAGTCTGAAAAAGAAACACACACATACACACACACACCCAATAAGATGCACAAACACATGTTTACTCTGAATATTCCCCTTGACTGTGTTATAATTGGATATTTATCAGTCTGCTGGTAAACAGAAACATGTTTGTCTGTCTGTCGACTCATCCTGCTAGCTTTCCATATATGCTGTAGCATACCTCCCTGCTCTACTCCCAAGCTCTGTGGGTCTCTGTGTCACTGAAGGATTACCCCCACCCTCTACGTTCTGGTGTGCCTTGATTATGTCCAGGGATAAGAGCCGCTTAATTGTAATCACTGGAGCTGCCCTGAGCACTGCAAACAGAGGAACACAGATCAGCTCAGGATGCACACTGAAGCACCATGTGAAGAACAGGAAAAAGCAAGACTCCTGCTCAAATGACCAAATATTATGTCCTAGCTCTTGAAGACAATTATTTTTCCGTTAGCTTAAAATGTTTAGGCATGTCCAATGTGTCATTTTAATTGATTTTAAATTCTTGCATGCAATTATCAGTTACTGACAAAACTAGATAATGCAGTTTTACTCTTTGAATTATCTGAAGAACTGAGGACACCTGAGAATGTTTTTTTTATTTATTTATTTGTTTATCTCCTTATTGTCTAACAAAGCACTAATTGTCTAACAATTATTTCTGTCTTGTTGCCTTTTGTGTGTTTGGTTGGCCATGTGGTATTTGTTTGAGGATGTGACAGCGATAGTGATGCAGCACATGACTGTGGTGTGTTCAACTGAAGCACAGCAGCAATGCCAGTGGTGTGGTTGTTTTTTCACAGTGTCCAAAGGGTAGGGAAATATCGGTAATATTGGTTATCGGACAATATTTTCAAATTGGTGCATTGTTTTCACTTTTCATCATTCGTATTGTAAAGATCCTCAGCAGCTTTGCTTCTGATATCTGATATCTGGGTAAGATGTTTATCACTGCATTTAAATTGTGTTATGTTATGTATGAAGATTGTAGATTGCCTTGCAGCACAGAGGGATGACAACACACTGATACTAGAGTTTTTTTTTTTTTTTAGAAAAATTGAGTTTCTGAACTCCTGTAAACTGTAAATTGGAAACAAAAATAACTGTATTATTTACTGATCGAGATCAGGAATTAGGAAGTGTAAATGGAGAATTATTAATATGAAGATTGTTTGGTTGTCATAAAAAAGCACAGGGGGATTTAAGGGATTTAACACTACACCATGTCCTCCTCTGCTCATATAATTTCATGTCAGGTTAGCCTCTCTTACTGTCATATTTCCTGAAGTGGTTTATTGTTTTTTTGGACATAACCAGGCCAGTATTTAGGTAAGATCTAGGTCTAAGCCAACATGTGAGCTGGGTGTCTATTTTATCGCTTTAGGCAGGTTGGGTACATGATGAGTCTAGGCTTACTGCAGTTTAGCTTAAAAATACCTTGTAGGCACCTGCCAATAGTTTAATAAAAAGAATAACTCTTACCTTCCTGGTAATAACTGTCATAGTTTACGAATTTTTTTGACCCACATGCAGTAAGCAATCAGGAGACCGATGTAGTTTGACAAAAGTTTTATTTTACAGAATGCTGGGGAAAAGGAAGCGGAGCTGGAACCGGAGACCCACTGAAAGGTAAGTAGACACGGTAAGAATGAGTTAAGTCCAGAATGGAGAATGTTACAAAATAATAATTCTGTCTTACTAGAAAGTGGAGCTTGATCCGCCAGGAGGGGGGTGAGACAATAGAGGGAACTGCACACTCAGATGAACGAGCTGGTAGGTGCTTGAACTCACTCTGAGGTAACTCTGTGGTTTGACTGATGAGGCTATTGCGAGGTAGGGTGGACAGGGTTCGCTTGTGGAGGTTTGTGGTAAATCCAGGGAAGGCTCCGCCGGGAAGGCCGCCAGACAGTTAGTTAGGAAGCAAGCGTTGACCAACCAGATATAATCCACCCGATTAGGAGTTCCTATTTTCAGCGACAACATCCACGTTGGCATGGATCTTCTCAAAAACAAGTCAGGCTTTAGTATCCATTCTGCAAGGAGTAAACACAAAGTTACACAAAGAAGCACTGGAAAAGACAGGCTTAACCTGGGAAACATGAAAAACAGGGTGCACACGTAGGCTAGGAGGCAGACTAATGCGAAGGGCAGAAGGACTGATGATGGACTCAATAGTATATGGACCAATAAAGGGGGGAGAAAGTTTTTTAAAAAAAACCCCCTTTTAAAAGGGGTTATGCCCTTAGAGGAAAAAACCGGGCCCTTTTGGCCGGGGTTGATTTACTGGGGCCGGCCCTCCAATTTGGGGTCAGCATACTTCTTTTTTCTGATCCACGGAACGGAGGAGACCCTGAGAAAGCCGGGGACCCCAGAAACCTTTTACAACGGCGGACGGGGGGCGAAATTGGGGGCAATTTTAGCAATTCCTTTTCGTCGGCCTGGGGAATAAAGGCGGTTGATAACCTAACAGAAGCCTCAAAAAGGGTGATATTTCCAGTAGCAGCCAAAACATGAGAATTTTATGGGAAATATTGGCCCCAAGGCAGGTGAGTGCTCGGGTCTAGAGGATCTGAAGCGAATAGAACACCTTTTAGAATCGACTCCATCTGCTGGTTCATGCGCCCGTCTGTCCTTTTGGATGTGGATGATGACCCTGAGCCCAATGTGGGTTTAGCCCCTAGGGAAGAACAAAACTGTTTCCCAAAAACCGGGGGGGTTTAAAATGAGGTCCTCTATCCGAAAAAGACCTCCTGAGGGATGCCATGGGGGCCCCGAAAAAAAAAAAGGGGAACTAAAAGTTGAGCTGTTTGAAAAGCTGACGGGATTTTTTTAAAAGGGAAACAAGATGACCAATTTTTGAAAAAAAAACATTACAATTGTGAGAATTGTGGACATACCTCTGGAGATGGGCAAAAACTTTAACCCCCAAAATTTCCAAGGCGATGTGAGACCAAGGGCATTTAAGCACACTGAGTTTTTTGGAGTAGACCTGAAAGGGGGTTGATTAACCGGTTTTCTGTCTGAAAAATTTATGGGGGACAAGCTGAAAGGGACTCCTTTGATGTCACTATGGAGGGGATGGCCACCAAAATCCCCCGGGAAATGAGTGAGATGGTCCGGGCTGACCCCAAAGGTGCCCAGAGGAATCTGGGCAGTGTGAAACCCAACGAATCAGCTGGAAAACCGAACAGGGGAAAGGAACCTAAATTCTATTGGGGGTCTCGGTTCATGGCGCTGGAGCCCCTGATTCACAAAAGGGTTCTCATTCTCCCAAGATAAGGCACCAAACAGTCCAGTGAGAAGGAAAATAGGTTCAGCTTCTTTTACCAAAGCTATCGGAGTAAACTGATGGGGGAAAAGGGGCATCTGGTTTCGGGTTTTCTTAGTACCCCAGGTCTGTAGGAATTTAGATAAGTCAAAGCTAGAAAAAAAAAGAGACCCAACGTGACTTGGTGTGGATTCAGCTTTTTGTGACTGTAAGTATGCCAAAGTTCTTATGATCAGTCCAAACTAATAAAAGGGTGATTTGGCTCAAGCCAATGCCGTCACCCTTTTCCAAGGCCAGCTTTATGGCTGAAAGCTCCCTGTCTCCTACATCATAATTTCTCTCCGTGTTGGAAGAGTCGTTCTGGAGAAAAAAAAAAGGCAGGGATGGAGCTTACCATCTGGGGTGGACCGTTTGAGAGAGTACCGGCGCCTTACCCCGTCTCAGAAGCGTCCACTTCCAGAATAAATTGCCTGGAGGGAATTCCCCCCCCCGGTTTTGAATCAGAATGGGGTCTTCTGAGAGAATTTCCCCTTCAATGCCGAAAAAGGCTCTATCTGCTTCCTGAGTCCAGTAGAATGCTGTTCTTCGTTGAGGTGAGAGCAGTGAGCGGAGCAGCCAAAACGGGCTGAATTTCCTGATGAATCTTCCGATAGAAGTTCGCGAAACCCAAGAAAGCGCTGGAGCTGTTTTTTGGGGGTCGGAAAAAGGCCACTCGAGGACTGCCTTTTTTTTCTCTGGGTCCGAGCGAACCTGTCCCTGTTCCCAAAATAAAACCCCCAAGAAGGTTACCGAGTCCTTATGAAAGTCACATTTTTCAGCTTTTTTGAAAAAACGATTCTCCAGCAGTCTTTGAAGCACCCAAGCGGGCTGCTGACGGTGTTCCTCAATGTTCCCTTTGAGTAGATTAGAAATATCGTCAAGATAGACAAAAACCCAAAAACGTTCAAAAAAATTTTGAGCCAAAATGTTGATGAGCGACTGGAAAAACTGCAGGGGCAATTGCAAAGCCCAAAAAGGCATCCCCAAATACTCAAAAAATTTCCCAAGGGGGGGTTTAAAAGCAGTCTTCCATTCGTCCCCCTGGCGGATCCCCGACTAAATGGTAGGCATTTCCCTTTATTCGGGGGGTTCGTTAAAAAATTTTTGGCTCCATGAAATGGTTCAAAGGCTGAAAAAAGGAGGGAAATGGGTATTTTTTAACAGTTATTTGGTTTAGACCCCTTAAACGATACATGGGGAAAAAGGGGAAACCATCCTTTTTTTTACAAAAAAACAAAAACCCCCGCCCAGGGGGGAAGAAGAAAAGGGGGGAAAAATTCCAGCCACTAAAAAATCGTTAATGTAGTCTTCCATAGTCTTGCGTTCAGGTTCTGAAAATGTGGTATTTTCAGCCTACTGGGGAGGCAGCGGGGGGACCGGGGAGTAAATCGATGGAACAGTCATAAAGTCTGTGAGGGGGCAAAAGTCAACCGCCTTAACCTTACTAAATACTTTTTTTAGATCGTGGTATTCAAAATGGGGGACTAGAGAAAGAAACTGTAACCTTACTTTCATCCCCCCCCCATGTCCGTAGGTTTTGGGGGGGGAACGGCTGACTGGAGGGATAAGGGAGACAGCGCGGGAACCCAAGACTCTACTCGGCACTCAGACCAGTTAATATGGGGGTTATGTTTTTGAGCCATGGAAATCCCAAAACCATAGAATTTTAAGAGCAATGGGGGAAGACGAAAAAAGATATCTCTTCTCTATGGTTGCCAGAAAAAAAAAAAGGGTTAGTGGGTTTGGTTTCGGTGAGTAACCTGTTGTAAGGTGTGCCTGCCAAAGCAGAAACTAACTAAAGGTGAAGGGGAAAAGGGGTTCATTTCCGATCAGAGTTTCTGTGACCAAAAAATCAGATCGATAAGATCTTGCTCGGCTCCCGGAATCAATTAGGGCTGAAAGATTCTGAATGTTTCGGTCAGGGAAATTAGAGAAAACAGGCAGGCTAAGTCTAGGGGGCAGTAGGGTGTTTTAAACGGTCCGCAGGTTTTCCCCCCAAAATTTACTGAAGGACCCCTCCTTTTGGTCCAGCAGGACACAAAAGGGCAGCTGGCACGAAGATGCTCAGGAGAACCGCAGTAAAAAAACAAAATCACGTCTCTCCCCAGACGTGAGGTGAGCACGCCCAATCCTTCCAAAAGGCTCTGACTCAGGGTTTGGGGTAGGAATAGGGGAATGAACAGCTTAAAACGAACTTGACTGGGACCCTGTGTCTTGCTGACACAAAAATCTTGCCGATACCTCTTTTTTCTCTCATGCGGTTATCAAGTCGAGTGGTAAAATTTTGTTAACCCCCT
Source organism: Crenichthys baileyi (assembly GCA_036173005.1). Lineage (NCBI taxonomy): Eukaryota > Metazoa > Chordata > Actinopteri > Cyprinodontiformes > Goodeidae > Crenichthys > Crenichthys baileyi. Next base: position 161,635 of record JAHHUM010002700.1, on the reverse strand, counting down.
TTAAGTGTCTTTGGTTCATCTACTAGGGCTAACCTGATCCTTCAAGGCTCGTTAAGAACCTGAAAAAAATGCGGTCTTGAGAGCACAAAAACATCCCACCCAGAAACTGTGGCTAAGATTCTAAAGTCAATGGAGGGGAACTCGGGAAAACTGATTGGGCCTCTTTTTTTTAAGGACCAAAGAGCCTCGAGCATTTTCGGGTTTATCTACATCTTTTGAAAATACTTTTCCCAAATTAGTTCTCAAAAATTCAGAGAAGGTACAGCCGAAATTGCAGCAATTGTTAAAAACGGGACTAAGCCCATCTTAACGCCCTGCCCGTAAAAAATCCTAAAAAAAAGGAAATCTTTTACATGATCATGAGGGGAAGGGGCTGTGGGGGAATAAAAAAGGGGGGTTGAAAACGAGTGTACATTTTAGCAAAAAAACCCTCTGCAAAACTCCCAACTCCCGGAGTATTTTTTTCGGGGTTAGGGGAAGTGACGTCACGCAAGAGTGGGGAAAAATGCTGGGTGAACTGGTGGGGCGGAAGCGCCCTCTGCGGCTGGGCTGGGTATACTGTCTAGGGGGGATGTTGTAGCATGGATGCTAGCTGTTCCCATCTGATTTTTTTTTTGTCTCTTTCCTGTTCGGCTAAGGGGCGGATAGTTGAGTCATGGGCTTTAAATCTGGTGGGAAATAGATCTCCTGAAAGCTTCTGCTGGGTCAGGTTGGCCAGAGTGTTCTGTCATAGTTTTACGAATTGTTTTTTACCCAAAAGGCAGTAAGCAATCAGGAGACTGATGTAGTTTTTACAAAAATTTTTATTTTAAAGAATGGGGGAAAAAAAAAGGGGGAAGCTTGGAAACCGGAGACCCACTGAAAGGTAAGTAGACACGGTAAAAAGAGTTAAGTCCAGAATGGAGAATGTTAAAAAAATAATAATTCTGTCTTTACTAGAAAGGGAGCTTTACCGCCAGGAGGGGGGGGAGACATAGAGGAAACTGCACACTGAGATGAATGAGCTGGTAGGGGTTTGAACTCACTCTGAGGTAACTCTGCGGTTTAACTGATGAGGTTATTGCGAGGTTTGGGTTGGACAGGGTTCGCTTGTGGAGGTTCGTAGTAAAACCAGGAATGCTCCGTAGGGGAAGGGCCGACAAGGGGGGGTTTGGTTTGGAAGCAAGTGTTGACCAAACCAGATATAATCCACCCGATTAGAAAATCCTATTTTTCAGCGACAACATCCCCATTGGCATTTTGGGTTTTCCAAAACAAGTCAGGCTTTAGTATCCATTCTGCAAGGAGTAAACACAAAGTTACTGGAAGAACAAAGACAGATCTTAGGCAAAGCTGTGCCTTGAGTCTATACCACTGAGGGCAACACTCTGGCGCATAGATTACTTAAAATTGATCTTACTTGAAGAACGGGGACTTTTTGTGTCGGTAGGTAAATTTACATCAGAGTTGACAACAATCACTTGCTCCCTAGCACCAGGATATCTCTGATTCTTGGTCCCAACGTGGACCAGTTTTAAGGAATATTCCCCCATTATCGAGATGCATAATGGGTCAGTACAGTTCTTAAGAGTCGCGTCTTCCCCAAGGAGAAATGTGTGATTTTATGTTAAGAAAATTTGGGCTTAAAAGCATCGAGTGCAAAATATTAGTAAAGTTTTCTATTGGGGACTAAAGTGATTTGGGATTTTCTACCTTAGAAGTGAGTCAGGCGGAGCTCACTGTGTGTAGTGAGAAGCAGTTCACTGCAGAAGACCCCTCCCTGACGGACTGTGGCTGAGCTGGGGTCTCCTAACAAAAGTTAGGGGGAAGGTCACAGAGCGCTGAGAAGGCTCTGACTCTTGGTTCCAACATGGAGAGGTTTTAAAGGAATATCTCCCCATTACCCAGATGCGTATTGGGCCAGAAGAGTTCCATATTGCAGAGTTTTATCCCTGCCTCCTCGCCAGGGACAATGTTTTTCTCCTACCTTGGTCTCTCCAGGTTCTGACTGCTGTGGTGAGCTGGTGCCTGCCCGATTTGTTGGGGATTCTGGGGGAGGGGCTCTCCCTTGCCTGATGCCAGGGTGTCTTCCAGCCGGGGGTTGGTGCGGGCTCCTTGGCTGCCGGGGGACCAGTTCCTGGGCTTGGCCTGCACGGCTAGAGCTAGCACTGTGGTTAGGTTGGGGGGCTCAGTGCCATGTGTCTCTCTCTGTGCTTCTTTGAGTTGGGGGCTTCTGCTCCTGTGCTTGCTTGCGACCTACTTCTGTGCTGGGCGAATGGCCAGCTTGGCTTGGTGCTTAATGTCTGGCTGCCTGGGACTGCTGCTGCCTTCCAGAGCGGGCCTACCTGCCCTTTGTTGCTCTTAGGTGCGGTTTGAGTTCTGTTTACTTTCTCTGCACTGCCATGCTCTTTATGAAGGACCAAAAATGACAAAATGAAAAATAAATAAATAAATATACATATAAATGTATAAAATAAATAAATAAATACACATATAAATGTATAAATAAATAAATACACATATAAATGTATAAATAAATAAATTCACATATAAATGTATAAATAAATAAATATAAGAAGAAATAAATACACATATAAATATTTAAATGCATAAATGAATAAATATAAAAATAAATAAATGCACATGTAAATGTATTTATTTATCATTTGAGACAATATTGGATCATTCAGAGATCCTCACTGAACTTCTGGAGTAAGTTTGCTGCACTGAAAGTAAAGGGGCCGAACAATATTGCACGCCCCACTCTCCAGTTTTTTATTTGTAAAAAAAGTTTGACACATGCAATAAATTTCATTCCACTTCATGATTGTGTCCCACTTGTTGTTGATTCTTCACATAAAATTATAACAGAGTTATTATCAGTATAAGCAAGTCTGCATCAATAAAGGCAATGTTATGTTTATTCAAAAGATTCAAGATGAGGTACTCTATATGGGCTATGAGTTTGATGGCACTACAACATGCTATAGTGAAGTTATTGACCATTTTATGCATATTTTACTGAATATTTGGCTATTTAGGGTATAGTCTTTGGGAAATTCCAATTTTTTTTGTATTAATTTCCAATCCAAGAAATGTAGTATGGAAAACGTGAGATCACATACACATACAAAGATTTTATGATAATACATCTATTTGGCAACTTTATTGAATATTTCTCCATCATATTTTTCTGGTGTTGCAAACGGTCCCTGCGCATTTGAGGAGCAGCGAGCTCTGCATAGAGGCCAATGCAAGTCTCCCAGCGCGGTGTTAGGCTCGTTTTGAGGAAAATACGATTGTAGCTCACTGTCTGCCTTGCTGTGGTTGCAGAGAGGTGTTGGTTTTCTAGAGACAATGTTCCGCTGATGAGTTATTGAGCCGGAAAAGCCAAATCTGTGAATATCTTTCTAACTTTACCGAAGTAAGTTGGCGGCCAACTTCCTCTAGACTGTCCAATATAGTGGAGTCAACCTCCACATCCATCTCAGCTTGGAGCTGATTGAAATCCTCCATGACCCGTGCAAAACGAAAATGGAGGTAGTCATTGGGTTAATTTTGGTCAATATCATTTGCCAATGACCTTAAGCCATTGGCAATGGCAGTAAGAAAACCCTCCATCGTGCCTACGAGGTAGCAGCAGGATTGGGATCATACACAGAATTCTAACCAATGGTGCTGAAGGCAAATGTTAGACCCACCCACCTCATTAACATACGGACACAGAAAAGCATAAATAAATAAATGTGGAAATGTAAAAATACAGAAATAAATGTAGGAATAAATAAATAAAAGTATAAATAAATAAATGTATGAATAAATAAATGTATAAATGAAAATGTGGAAATGTAGAAATACAGAAATAAATGTAGGAATAAATAAATAAAAGTATAAATGAATAAATGTATTAATAAATAAATGTATAAATTTAAAAATGTATAAATAAATGAATAAATAAATACATAAATGTATAAATACACAAAAAGGAGAAAATAAATGAATAAATAGATAAATAAATACATTTACGTGTGCATTTATTTATTTTTATATTTATTCATTTATGCATTTAGATATTTATATGTGTATTTATTTCTTCTTATATTTATTTATTTATACATTTATATGTGCATTTATTTATTTATTTATTTATACATTGATATGTGTATTTATTTATTTATTTTTCATTTTGTCATTTTGGTCCCTCATAGCTCTTCACTTGCTATATTTCAGTTCATTCAGGTTTTTTTTTCTTTTACCTTATCCTGTCCGGCAGAGTAGCACTCAGAATCGTTATCTGAGTGCCAAGAAAAAGCTCAACAGATTTCCTTTCACAAGTGGAGCATTACTGCTAACGGCATAATGCTCTGCTTGATATTTGAAAAGAAACTTTATTAGAAACTACTTTGGGATTATTTCAAATGTTATAGACACGGAGACGGAAACGAAAAGGAAAAAATAAGAAGCAAGAAAGAGAGAGAGGTGGGGCAAAAAGGTAAAAGGGAGAGAAGGAGAAAGGAATGGAGGAGAGATAGAAGGATGAAGAGATTACAAGATAACAACCTAGAAGATTGCTTCTACACCTGCAAAAACATATATAGTAATAATATTTTTACCAAAAAGTGCACGGTACTAACGAATGCAAGATGTATTTAGAGGTAACTGCAGCTCAATATAGAACATCTGTGTATTTGTTAACATCTGAATCTAAACACCTGTGGGTTTAAGTGTGAGCGTGCTTGTTTATACAAGGTTTCTGCATAAAAATATAAAATAGCGAGTGTTAGGAGCCACAGACCTTGCCCGCTGGACCCGAGACAGACATGGAGGAGATCCGAGCCGCAGACATCCAAAAGCCCCCCTGGGCATGTGAACCCCAGGAGAACCACCCCCGGGACTACCACAGCCCCCCAGAGAAGGAGGGGTAGACGAGGGGAGACCTTGTCTACGCCAGAGCAGATCCAGCCATGGACCCAGAGAGACCCTGGAGACCCTGGGACACATCACCCCCCCGACAGAACCAGGCCCCGCAAGCAGCCACTGAAGACAGGCAGGCCACCCCAACACCAGCCCAGATTAGTGCCGGCACTACCCGAACCGGAGCAACCCCGGCCCAGACCCCGTTCTGACCCCAGCCCCCATTGACCCCCATCCCCATCCGGAGAGGGGGCCATGTACAAAAGAGGGGTCTACCTGTTCCAAACGAGGCTGCCAACCAGAGCCGTCCCAGGATGAAACAGTCCCAACCCCCAAATGAATTCCGATCTCAACCCCATGAGCCCCCCACCCCCATGAACTCCAACATTAATCTCCCCACACGGCCACCCCCAACCAGGACACAGATATCTCCCGAAAAGCCGATGAAGACACACCCACACAGCGCAAGCTCCACCCACGGCCCACTCCAAGCACCCCCGCCGCATTCTGCCCCCCACTACACCGCACACTGTGACGGCAAGGCAAGGGCCCTGTGCAATGCCACCCTAGCCTCCGCCCACAGGCGGCACAAAGCAGACACCACCGAGCACCGTGCTCGCAACAGAAGGTTTATTAGACTCTATTGTTTAGGTGTTTGTTATTTCCCTGGATTCCTAGGTTAGATGTTTTAGATTGTATTTTCTTATAGATCTGTTTTCTCCCTGTTTATGTTCTTTTGCTAGTTTTATTGTTTACTTATTTCTGATCACTTAGATGTTACCTCCCTTGTCTCCCTGCTCATCTATGTTATTTTGCCACTCTCTATTAGTTGCCTTCAGTCTCTCTCCACCAGCTGCTTTTGATTCCCTTTTGATTAGCTCCCTTGGTTCATTGGTCCATTCTCCACTCTCCCTCAGTATTTATATTGTCTGGTTGTCATTGTCCTCCACTGGTTCCTCCTGTAAACTACCCTGTTGCCTCCACTACCCTGTCTTGTATTAGTTTGTAAGTTATTTTATTATTACTATCAAAGACCCTATTACTCACCTCGTGGCTCCCTCGCCGTTGTCTGCATTTTGGTCCAACATCCACTTCATGACATGATCAGATTAAATCGTGAAGTAATTAAAGATTCCCACCCCAAACAGAAAGAATATTAGCCAACTGGATCCAGCCTTTTACTCAGAGATATTTTGCATTAGAGGCACATTAATTGTGTACTATTTGTGCAGATTGTGTAACTGCATGAGTAAATTATCTATTTTGGGTAAACATAAATTGTAATAAATAAGAATAAACAATGATGTAGCTGTTTTGTGCAGGTCTTTCATCAGTGCCTGGGGACAGGCTCTTTTGCACCACTCTATCACTGTGTATCTGTGTCCTTCTCTGGTTAGCTCTATAACTGCTATATAGCACTGATGTAGCAATCATAAAGAAAGTCTATAACAGACATTTCACCAAGTCTATCATATCCCATGGACTGTTTAGGGTTTCTTTTGATTTCCAGCGACATCTTTCTTTTGTATCTTTCAGTTTCCTAACTTTTGGATTCTTCCTCAGTTTCTTGAAGTGGCTGATACCTTTCTTGCTGATAATTTGCGGCTTTGTTCCTATTTGATTTCTGCGCTGGAGCTTCAAAGTGTGAAATGAAGTTTGCACATCATCAAATGGTTTCCTGCTGTAGGGGGGGGATAAAGTGTCTGACTGGTACATACAATGTGTCTGCTTTAATCAGTAATTGCTTCAAAGAAAAAAAACTGGGGAAATTAACTGGGAGCGAAGGGTATTTTTATATTTCTCTGTTGCATAGTATAGTCAGTCTCCCAAGGTCCATGCCTTCTAAACTCCATCAAGAAAAGATGTAATATTAGGTCTTTGCTGTCTGTGTTTCTCTAACATTTTAGGGATTCTGCGTTGGTTTTTCTTCTTATTTGACTTGACTTGGAAGTACTTTCTCAATTCTCTAAATTTTTATGTTAGTTAAGCCTCTGTTAAGAGATACTGAGATTTCTGCTTTCTTCTGCAAACGTCAATGGTACATGCAAACCGCAAAATGGTAAAATTAGAAAATGAACTAAGGTGTGGTTGTGATTTTGGTTTTCCGGTCACAATGACCACCCAAAATGCTTTTCTATTAAAGTATACATTCACGAACGCTCACACATACATACACTCAGGGCAACTCAGGGTACAATTCTTGCCCAAGGCCACACCGATGTGTGGTGGGGGAAGTTGGAATTAAATCCACAACCTGTCAAATGACTGCTCTGTCCTCTAGAGTTTTCTATGTAAATTCCAGCTCTATGGAGGGTTGATACAGGTGTCTGTTCACAGAGATAATGACTTAAACCATTAATCTCTTTATTTCCTCAATTATAAATACATATTTCTGTTTTTAATGGATCAAATATATTATGCTTTAGCAATTCTGAAAATAATTTAAAGCAGTTCATTTTTTTTTTTGCACTTTGAATTAAATGTGAAAAGATAAAAAATAATTGTTGATAAATGATGAAAGATTAATAATGTGTTCAATTATGCCTAAAGACAAATAGTACAGAATATGAAAATCATAACTTACTGTCATATTAGCAGAGTTTCCTGACCCACATGCAGATCACTCAAGGACACCGGTAAGTTCAAAAAGTTTAATTATCTTTAAAGAATAACTGTCTCTGGTCGTCGAGTCTTGGTTCTCAGGCTTGCGGTCTCCTGCTAGCAAAAAATCTCGGGGGCGGGGGCGGGGGGGTCTTGGGCACAATCTGTGGGCCAGACGTCCGGAGAGTCAGTAATTGCTGGAGAGCAGGCAGGCTGGAGGATTCGGCAGGAGCTGAATCCTCCAGCCTGTGTTACCAAAGCACTTTTTTTCACATACCCTGTAAGAAATTTGTTACCTTTTAATTTATTATTTGATGTTGCATTTAATATGTTGAGTTACATACACTCATCGTGGGCATGGATGTCATATTCATAGTTGGATTTTTTGTATCTATTTGACACACTATTTCCTGGGGTGGATTAGTAATTTTTTTTTTGTTGCGGATTTTATCTTAACTAAACAGGGTTATAATAAAACATACATACTGAAATATAGACATGCAACTCCACTCATATTTTGTTCCTTAGCAAGTTGCATAGAAAGCACACATGTTCTAGCTATTTAAACACTCCCTGACTAATTCTAGCTTGATACTGTATTCTATCACTCTTATTGACAGAAGTAGGGGAGCTCATTTAAACTCGTTTGTGTGACATGGACCAGGCTATTAAGCAGAGTTAACAATTTTTTGATTCCAAAACCAGCTTGATACATACTTTGGGTCATTGCCCTGTTAGAACACCCAATTGTGTCCATTTTGAAAATGGATAAAGCAGGCTTACATTCAGCTTATGGAATGGCCTTGATCCCAACTCAATAGAAATTGTGCTTAGAAGTTGAGCCTATGGCAGAAAACCAACAATTTTAACAAAATTTTACTAAATTTGCTAAAAAGACTTCTTAAATATCATACATCATTATGACAGAGAACTACTGATGGCTACGAAGAGTGTGTGGTGGATGTGGAACTTGCTGAGGGACATTTAATCAAATATCTTTAGGTGTGTGGGTATGTTTAGATATTTCAGCCCAGAAAAGCAACAATAATGTTTTCTGCTAAGCAAAGAAAAAAGAAAAAAACTATACTTTTTGAGAGGATCAAATCCCACATGTTACATGATAATGACAAGGGCGAACTAAAGCAATGGGTAAGGCAAAAAAACGAAATCCCAATAAAATTTTTACTTCAGCTTTCTGAATAAGAAAAGAAAAAAAAGAGACAAAAAATCAGTTAACAGGCTAAAAATACTGTAATGTAACTCAAAGAGCAAAAAATTGATATTAACAATTAAATCGTGTTGCATTTTATAATGACACCCCTATACAGACAGACCAGCATTTATTGACTGGAAAAAAAGGTAGAAAGAATCATACAGGTGTGACTATGTGCAGATTCAGTACGTGGAGCCTCATTAGACACTTAAGGTCTTTATTTTCACTTCACTGATGTTTTCTTTCCTGCTGCGCTGTTCATTTTTTCTGAACATTCACAGGAGGTGTAATTTAGGTGAGAAAGGTGACAGCGGATCAATAATTTCAGATGATTTAAGAGAGAAAATCATACCGCAAATAGCCCTAGAAATTTGGCTTTAAATAAGTAATGAGATCAGTCTTTCACACTGTTTTTAAATGTTGCTACTGACTGTTTTCTTACTTTTAATGAGCTCTAAGGATAGCATGTAAAAAAAATGTTTTTATAAGTTTATGACAGGCTTACAGCCATTAGTTTAGCTTTGCATAAAAATGTGATACAAGTAAGAAGCAGCAACAGTGCTGCTGTCTTCATATAAAAAGAAAAAAAGCCGGCCTGTCAGTACATTCAGACTTTATTTATGCCCGCTTTTACCCATTGTTTTGGATGATGTGAGCACAATTGGTCAGCACTGTTCTCACCAAGCCTGATGTGATGTGTCTCCACAATAGTCCCAAGGAAATACTTTAGATAATATCTTTTTTTGTGGCACTAACGGCATTTATTTTTTGTTATTTTTCAAAAGTAGGGAGACAGTAGGTGGGGTGGAGAGAGGGGGAAGACATGCAGCACAGGCCACCAAGATCAGGACTCAAACCCGGGACAGCTCGGTCGAGGACTGAGGTCTCTGTTTATGGGTTAGGCAGTCTACCGCTACACCACACGCTCTTTGCACAAATGAACCTGGACAACATGCAAAACTGTCTCATACAGATCCGGTCATTGCAGAGAAACAGGACATGAGTTCCTCTGATGTCTCAGATTATGACTTCATAAGATTCATTGATGTAGTAAAATTTCTTTGAAGACAGGAATTCATACAGAATTCATACTTGGAAGTCGGACTTTCTGACTTCCAAGTTGAAAATTTCAACTGCAAGACCCTCAAAGGATTGGAATTACGAGTTGGAAAGTCGGAGCAACAGGACCATACCCGACTTCTGCATTCATGAAGGCTGCTACTCACATCAACAGTGTAAAACCTTCTTTGTTGTGACTGTTTTTAGCAGTTCTGTATTTCTTTTTATGTAACGTAGACTACACACTACTTTTCAGTTATAATAAGATGTGATGTTTCAGCTGTGTTTGCATGAATAAAATACTGTGTAGAGCAGTGTTTATTGTCATTGTTATTGTTGTAAGACTGCTGTTACAGCTGCTAGCAATACGAACAAAAACAAAGAGGAAAGTGGAACGCTATAACTCGGAGATGACGTAAACTCCGACTTCCAAGGTTAATGGAACACACCACAAGGTTGGGAATGAAACCCCAGTTCATTTCTTTTGTGTTCATTTGTTTTAGTAATGTCTTGCCATATTAGACAATTCCTTTGTGTTTAGTTTCCCAGTTTATTCTTGTGTTCTGTTCTCTGTGCATCTGGATTTATTTTCTTGTTTTATTTAAAGTCACTGGTTTTATTTTTATTTTTTGGGGGTTCAGTTCAGGGCACTTTGCTGCCTAATCAAGCACAGTAACACCATGGGCACTGAACAAGCTTTTGGCCTTTGGCAGTGTGGGCAGGTGTCAAGTCCTGCTGGAAAATGAAATCAACATCTCTATGAAGCTTGTCAGCAAAAGAAAGCATTAAGTACCCCAAACCTTCCTGGTAGATTGTGGACTCCAGAGAACCCAATGGACCAATGCCAGCAGATGGCTTGTCAACCAAAATCATTACTGACTGTGGAAGTTTCACAGTGGACTATATGTAACATGGATTCTGTGCTTCTCCACTCTTCCTCCAGGCACTGGTCCTTGATTTCCAAATAAAATGCAAACTTTCATCTGAAAAGAGGACTTTGGACCACTGAGCAACAGTCCAGTTTTTTTCTCCTTAACTCAAGCAAGACACTTCTGACGTTGTGTCTCATTCAGGAGAGCTTCAGATAAGGAATGTGACAATTGTAGCCCGAGTGTAGGATTCTTCTGTGTGTAGTGGATCTTGATGTGCTGACTCAGCCTCAGCCTGAATGGATTTTGCTTGACAATTCTAGCAAGGCTGTGGTTGCTGGTGCACCTTTTCCTACCATACCTACCTTCCCTTCCACCTAACTTTGATGAATATTATTGGATACAGCACTCTGTGAACATGATGGACATGATTTATGTTTATTTCCATGTTGTGGCCAAGCAGCATCACGGCACCTAATTTATGCAGGGGTCATGTGAGACGACCTCATGAAGAGGCTGTCAGATAAAGACAGGAAGATGTTTTTCTCCCCTACTTAAGAGCTGGCAGTGAGAATAAAGGGACACTGTCACAACATGAATGTGTTGAAGGAGATGCCAGCTTATTCATCAATGCCAGGCTTTATGTGTGGGAGGGTCTTTGATGTGCAGGGCTTGCGTTGCAGAGGTCCTCTGTGGATTGCGAAAGCCAGGAGCTTTGCCCAGCTGGGACAGAGTGATGGTGGATGCAGGCTGCTTTTCCTGCCGCCTACTGCAAAATGTTTTTGGCGAGAGGTTAACAGACCATGATAAAAAAGTAGTTTCATTATGAGAGATTCTGGGTACGAAAATATGCTCAGTTTGAGTTTTGAGAGTTTACTTTAGAATTTAAGACCATCTTTAGTGATTCTATGTCATAGCCTAGTCTCTGTTTGAAATGTTGATGTCCTGTAAAGGTAGCTCTGTGTTTTTTGTGAGTCTGTGCTGTCCAATTTTGTGATTGTGATAAATCAATTCTTGCTGCTGCAGAGCTTTGCAGCATAGAGGGCAGTGCTGCAGTGGTTATGAAGCTTTTTCAGCTACTGACCGACATATACTGCAGTAATGTACAGCGGCTTCTGCAAACACAGATTTAGGTAATTGTGCCAAGGACTTCTGTCACATGATTTGTAGAATAATTCAAGCACTAGAATCCACATAAAGCATTTAAACTTGACTGCTGATCGTTCTAAAATAAACAAAGACTGTCTAAGCATTTTTCCTTCCCTACTTTGACAAGTGTGTTGAATAAATTTAAATGCATGTCCTCAGTTGTTGCTATGGTATCTGTGCAAACACCCCTTCATCTTATGTGCCTTAAACACTGTAATCCTCTTATTCTGGTAGTTGCCCCACTTCAAAACCTCGGTTCCAGCAGGCCCTGTCCGAGCTGTTGCAGTGTGGGGCCCTGTTTGTGCCAAGGTGCTGAGGCTGTGTTACTTCTGCTCATTCAGCCAAGTTCACTGTACCGTGCTGTACCACCAGGGAACACCACGGAGGCCTGTAAGAATCTTTATAGGATGAACTGATATGTGTAATGCCAGTTTGTATGTCCATGCCTGTGTAAAATTACAAGTCCAGTGTTAGTGCTAGTCCTGCAGCCTGTTCATCCATTGTTCTTATCTATGGAGGAGCTACAGGCCTGCACTTGGTTGCTGCTGGGTAAGTGATGGGTGATTACTTTCCAGCTCCAAACTGAGCTTTGGATTTCTCTATGAGGAAGCAGGCGAGTGAGAGTGAAAGAGAGATGAAGGGATAGAGAAGACTTTTCATTATTGGAGCATGGGTTGATTTATTCTGTCACTGTATTTGTTGCTGTTTCTTGTGTATATGTTCATCTGAAGACCTTTGCACTGGAAAAAGACAATGATGAGGAAATCAATAGTCTCAGCTTGTGTGAAAATCAAACCTCTAATCTTTCAGACTTAGCGCATTCCGGTTGCTAGTCGGAAAACCAGTGCAATTTGCTAAATGTGGCGGTGGTAACCACTATCCACATTATGAGTCAATAACAATGTATTTCTTTCCATAGTATGCGCTCCAACATTAAAGAGGTTGTACTGTCCTATGTGTTCTACTAGTTTAATGACACCCAAACTGTCAGTGGTGCCAATACATTGTTAATATCTACAACATTCACCACATTTTTTATGCACTGCAGCCATATTGTAGGTGCATTTCAGGCTGGGAACCAAATTCCTAGTACAAATAGCATTCATCATAAGACAAAAAGGTAAATGTGTATTGATAGTCACACTGTTTAAAATCAGAGCCAGCTATCACATGTTCTCATGTTAATGAGTAGATTTTAAGTAAATATGGGTATTGCTTAAAACATTATGCCTTTTTGTCACTCTGTTTTGTATAGAATACCATCAGAAGTAGCTGGTTAATTAGCTGGATTATCTGCTTGGGTAGCCAGCCTGCAGTAAGCTGCTTTACTGACACGCTGCTTGTAAATTACTAACTGCCAACTCAAAAATGTATTGGTAAGAATAATGGGTGGCACATGTGTATTTTCCCAATCATGACTTTCTCAAATATTTGCATTTATCTTTCCTGTAAGGAAGGAAAAAGTGTAGGAGCGATTTACACGAAGCATAAAACAGGTGAAGAACAGCAGATTGGAGCTCCGTCCTGCTCCATACTCCTGAAGAAAACTGTGGTCACTCTTTCACTTTATCTGGCATTGCATTAAAATGACTTTTAACTGTAAGAACAGTATTGTGGACAATTTTGCAGTTTTGAAACTTTTTAACACCTTGGTATATCTTCAGAAGGCAGACTGGCCTTTTTTAATATTATAATAATAAAGAAACAAATAATAAGAAAGACTTATTTTTCCCCACAAAGGCTTTAACTGAGCTGCCTGAATGCAAGATTTAAATTTTAGCCTTATCTTTATTACTATGTAAAGTACATTTGCATTAAATAAGGAATAGACAAAAAAAAGAATGAGCATATTTTTCTTGAAAATAAGAATTTTTGACCAAACAGCCAACCAGTAAGGGCAGCAACAGTGCTGTGAGATTAGTAGTGTCTAATTGGGAATTTAGTAATGGAGAGAGCAAAGTAGTGCAACTGGGAAAGAAGCATATAAGCAAAACTGAGGAAAGGTAACTTATAAACCCTAGAGGTGTAACAGTAGACGTATTCATACTGAAAGTATCTGGTAAAGCCCTGTCCGTTCTGTACACACCTGTGCCGAAAAGATACAGTTTTATCCCTGAACACATGCAGAGATTTTTATGAGTAAAATTTATTGCGTAACGTTCTGTAGTGCAACTTTAATAAGTGACATCAAAACAAAACAGAGAGGACTCTCAGTGAGCTCAGCGTACGAATCTATCAACAACAATAAGGTACATAGGGTAGATATATATATATATATATATATATATATATATGTATGTATATGTGTGTGTGTGTGTGTGTGTGTTGAATTTTGCTGTTAAGCTCCTTGTTAGAGAACAAGTTCTGCTGTAACACTGAACAGTTGGACATGTGCATTAAAAAGCTTAGACAAGGTCACATTAAATTCACCTGTAAAGGTTATAGTGCATTTTAGGTCCCTCCAGAAATTTTACCAGAAAGCCGAATAGTGTAAGTAGTGTATATATATCTGTCTATATCTACATCTATTTATATCTGTATGTAGATATATATATTAAACCAGTAAATAGTATTGGAAATAAGATGTATTCAGCAGCATAAATAAGTGATCTTTAATATGCTGAAAAATTTGCCTCTGTGTTCTGAGTCACTTCTAACAGACTGTAACAGCGTATGGAGGAAAGTGACTGAGGCAGGGCTCTACGGGAATGGGAGGAAAGGATTCCCGGGGGGAACAGACTCTCATCTCTGCAAGTGATTCCTTGGTGTTCCTCTTTCGAAGGTTGAAGCCATCTTCCCCAGGGACCTAGTTCGTCCCAAAGCATTTGCATTGGAGAGTGATGTAGAGGGCTCTCTTGAGGGATTTTGAGAGGTGATTTATTTTTTATGTTCAGAATTCCAGTTTGACAACATGCCCCAGCTCCATAGTATCAGTTTGTTTGCAGGGTTTGGGTGATTTTATTGAAACTGCTAGCAAATGAAATTCTGGGTTTTGTTTGGTGGTTCTCCATATCAGAGTTTAAGTCTTTAAGAAGCAGGTGAATTCTTTGTAGATGTGTCACTTAATGCAGGAAGCACTGAGACAGTCTGTAGATTGGATGGCAAGACATGTGTATTACAGTGGGCAAAATGCCCTCTAAAGATAATTCTTAGCAGTGAACAAACAAGTAACTCCTGAAAGTTTTGCAAAACATTGCGTTTTACTTTTTTTTTTTACTTTTCTCATGTTTCTCCTACAAAAACATTTTTATTAACTCTAATCTAAAGTCCTTATTTTTTCTAAACTTTGCCAAGTCAAGAGTTAAAAATGAAGAGAAAGGTTGTGAAGCCTCACCATCTTTGGTCATTGGGGATTATATTAATACTGTGTAATGTCTTAGGACATTTACCTAATCAAGCTCCAACATTTACTACACTTAATTAAAAAAAAGCCCCAGATATTCATCTGTTTGAAATATTTATTGGGCAGAAACTCAGTTAAAATACTTAGTTTAGTTGATCAGTCCGCATTTCAGCTGTGTTATAAGGCAAAACAAGAATTCAAACAATGCAAATGTCAACTTGATTTCTCTGAGCAGAATCAGGAACATAAAAAAATAAATTCTCTATCCGATTTGTTTGTCTTTTATTGCCTTGCTATGATTAAAGTTTGTTTACTGCATGTTGTAGATTAAGTTAAATGCCCCACATTACCGTGCTGCCAACTGTTTCTGCAGAGAAAAGCTTAAGGCTGTGTCTGCTTGAAATGTTCTTGGCAAGAATGGTTCCATCTTGTAATTGCCTCAAATAATCTTCAGTCCCAATAAAATGCTGGATGTTAATGTGTTGTTTTCCGTCTGTACTAACGGCCCACGTCTAAGCAACTCTGATTCAGAACGATATTATAGAAATCTTTTGTGACTGACAGCATGGAGTGTAGTTCAATTTCGCTTTCAGATGCCATGCCATTTTCTCATAGGTCCATGGCGTAGCAGCTACTGCTGGGTTTGCAATCTGCATTCAGCTGTTTGTGACATAATATGACAATTTTGAGTAGTTTTTTTTTTTTCAGAAATAGCACTGCATCCTTTTGTGATTAAGGAATTTGCTAAAAAATATCAGAGACAGCACCTTTACACATGTCATGTGTGATGGATAGACACGGAATCATCACTGCAGCTGGGCCTTTAACATGTTCCAGTTATGTAATGAAAGCTCTCCCCTGTCCTCCCCCTTATATCCTCTTTCTTCCAGTTTCCTCATAATCTGCTCTTTTGGGTTTTAGCCTATGGCATCTTAAAGCCCTTCCTCTCCAACAGCTGGTGAGGACACAAAGGTTGCTGTCTCTGGCCACTACAAGTGTCTTTGATCCCTGTGTGTTTTCCAAACCTGCTACGATCCACTGTCTGCAAGGGTTCCTTCACATGCCAACCAACACATAGACTTCTTTAGACTCCACATGCACTGAGCTCTTCAGAGTTGTTCAGTTAATGGCAGAAACAGCATTCAGAAACTAAGAAAGCTCAAGGAAATCTGTGCTTTTTTTACAATGAACATTTTAGCTCATGTGCAACTCCTTTTTTTGCAACTGCCTCTAGCTCAGCTTACGTCGTTGGAGGAACATTTTAAATCCAAATCCAGTCAAGTGTTTGTAATTCTGTTATATTGTGTGTTGGAATAAATCTCAACAGCAGGGATGGTTGGGTGCACAAATCATATGCACAGTGTGCATTTCTTAGTTACGTGTAGAGATGCACTCATCATAAATTTAGATTTTTTTTAATCCCCTATCCTTTGCTGTATCCTTTGAACACTTATAAATTGTTTATATAATTAATGGATGCAACATCACACCTTATGTGGGAGACAGGAATCACTACAAAAAAGGATTTAACTATCATTTCAAAACAAATATTTTGTAGTTATTATTGTGATTATATTATATAATATTTGTTTTAACAATAATTCAGTCTGTGAAGTGTTGTCCTGTGAATACCAGCCCAATAAGGCGGTGGTATTAGGACAGTAGAGAAAAGGGTGAAATGTGCTCTGGCATTACTGAACAGCAAAACTCTGCACACACATGGAATAAATTCACACAATTTCTTAAAATACAAGAAGTTATTAATACAAATAATTCAACTCAAAGTCAAACATATTTCAATCAACAAACTCTTTACTATCCTAGAACAATCCAATTAAAACTACCAAGAAAAATGAAAGAATAAGAAAAGCCAATGAACTATATACAAATGAGGAACAAGGGAATCAATACAAATGGTTAAAAACCATGACCAATAGAGTGATGCAACATTACCATGCAATGTTATTTACGTATGACAACCATGGATTATCTTGAGGAACCTGAAAATTAAGTTAAGTTAGTCTTAGAACTAACTTAAGAGTTGCGCCTTTTGCCTGCAAGAAGACATTTAGGCGCAGGGTGTCTCCGCTGTCTGGCTCTCGCCTGAGATCCATGTGGTAGTGACCGAATGGAAGTGGGGATAGAGTTTTTGTTCAGGGATTTCAGCTCTGACTCCCCTTCTTCCTGAGCTGAGCTGGAAGTAGGTTAACGTGACTATTCAAAGGTGCAGAGAGGTTCATACCGGCAGCTGTGTACAGTTCCATCCATGTTTTAATTCATGGCTGGGATTCCCACAAAAGACAACATTATTTTGGAATTGACATTTTAAATAGGCCTTAACATCTTAAGTTAGCCCTTAGTATGATTAGATTTGTTAGCATTGCTAACCTTAAACAGCAGTCTCTGTTTGTATTCATGCAGAATGAAGTCCCTGAATACAAAGACAGCATTTCCAAATCCTTGCCTTGCATAAACCTATTCATAATATGATCATTTTGCAGTTGTGTAGCCAGAGTCTATCCATTTATCCATTTTCCATACCCGCTTCTTCCATACAGGGTTGCAGGGGAGCTGGTGCCTGTCTCCAGCAGTCAATGGGCGGGAGGCAGGGTACACCCTGGACAGGTCGCCAGTCCATTACACGGCAACACAGAAACACCCGGGACAAACAACCATGCACACACCCAGCCACACCGAAGGGCAACTTAGAGAGATTGATTAACCTAACAGTCATGTCTTTGGACTGTGAGAGGAAGTACCCGGAGAGAGCTCACGCATTCACGGGGAGAACATGCAAACTCCATGCAGAAAGAGCCCCGGCCGGGAGTCGAACCCAGGTAGTCGAACCCAAGTGTCGACATTCAAAAAGCTTGTCAGCTATAATGAGAAGCACTTGGTTGCTGTCTTTGCCAATAAAAGCCTTTCCACTGATTATTGTATGAACAATTTTGCAAATGCCATTTTTTTGGTCCAAATTTAAATAAAAACTAAGAAACTGTGCTTTTTCCACAATAATGCCACCTCTACATTGTCATCTTGTCTTCAGGGAGATGCCTCTGTGATTTTCAATGAGATAGCGACTTCGTAGTTAAATAAATATACATTTCAATCTAGATCTGCCAGTTGCATAAATGCTTTTGGAATTGACTATATTTGTGAACGAAAACATGAAGACAGTTCATTATTTTGGCAAACTTTTTGAGTGAGAAAAATGTGTAAGTTTTGCTCAAACACAGAGCTTGGCTTTCACATGTAACTGGGCTGTTATTACCATTGACCCCTGATGCAATCATTGAAATCTTTCTTAGATGCACTGCAGCTGAGAAATGTCAGGAGAATTCTGGTCATTTCGCATGTGCAATTAATAGTTGTAGTGGTCCGGTGTGATGCACAGCCAAATTAATAAGCGCGGATGACCTGTGCTTCACCTTGCAGTACAGGGAAAGTCAGCAGACCTGTTTCTAGAAGAGCAACAGTTCCATTCTCCTTTCCTCGTTTTTTCTGCCTTTCATCCAGGTTCTTTGCTAAAAGCAATACAGACTTCTCTGTGCATAAATGCATTCTCAATGTTGCAAAGCTTGGGCATGAAAGTGAATATTAAGTTGTAATTTTGCAATCCTGAGCCAAAATGTACCACCATTCATTCTTTCCTGTTAGAAATTGTTGCAGGAAAACGCTTCAGTGGCACACAATGGAAACCAAAGCAGTGCATGTAAAAATCTCAGGGCTGCTGTAACCCTGGTAACGTTAAGAGGGAATTTGGAGGATGGCTTGTAGATTATTCACAGTGTGCAGCCAATAAGTTAATACAGAATGTCTTTCACGTGTGTAATTTTCACATTTGGGCCCTGAGCAAGTCTCCTGTGGCTTTTTAATTTCAGCTTTACCACAGCTGAAGTGAGTCTTGATTTCAGGGGAAGATTAAAATGACCATTCAGCAGACGGCCAGTTCATCGCAGTGTATCTCCACTGCTGTGAACATCTTTCACTATGGTACGATTATTTTTCCTCACATCAGATGTTTCTTTTTGCTCCATCTCAGTCCTGCTGAATGCATTTGATTTTTGGACTATTGAGCCACAAGTTCCAAGCACGTTTTGTATTGCAACCATCATTATAGACATTTTATATCTCTGCTGGCTTTGATGCTTCGCATACATGCCGTTTTACCATGTAGCCTTGTTATATTTGTTCTGCCCGAGGTAGGAGTGAAGTGTCTGCTGTTGTCTCTGTGTCTTTTCAGGCTCGGTTCCAATACTTCAGGACATTCGCCTCTTTCATAGTTTATTAATGAGAAGCTAAAGGCCTCTTTGTTAAATAGACACTCAAAAAGCCTTTAAAGCACATGGTTGGTTGGCTTAAACACATGTGATTTTCTTTGCAAAGGGATTTATACCCCTTGGACAGTCTGTCACTCATTTCATTTGGATGTAAAGCGATGATCAACACAAAATAGTACATGATTGTGAAGTGAAAGGAAAATTACTTTTTACAAATAAAACTCAGAAATGTGTGAGGTCTTAATCCCTTTCACTATGATACCTAAATTAAATCCAGTGTAGCCAATTGCATTAAGAGGTTGCCTAATTAGTAAATAGGGTATATCTGAGTAGAATTTAATCTTAGTATAAACACAGTTACTTTGTGAAGGTTAGAACAAACAGCTTCATGGAGACCAAATAACACAGCATTCAGGTCAGGAAGAAAGTTGTGGAGAAGCAAACAGAATGGTTAGGTTACATAATAGTATCCCAATTTTTAAACTGACAATGGAAAGTGTATGGGGCAACTGCAAACCAACCAAGACATGGCTGTTCACCTAAGATGGAAGGCCAGGATAGGATAACATTAATGAGAGAAACAGCCAAGACATCCGTGTTAACTGAAGGAGCTGCACAGCTCAAATCAGGCCTTTATGAAAGAATAGCAAGAGAAAAGCCATTGTTGAAAAAAAAGCCGAAAGAAGTCTGTTGTTTGCCAAGATGAAGACCCAGCAAACGTGGAAAAAGGTGTTCTGGTCATGTGAGACTTATTTTTACTTTTTGTGCAAAATGCTTTATGTGCTGCAAAATTAACAATGCACCTCACCCTGAACACACCATCCTGGTGTGTTCAGGGTATGGAGATATGCAATGATGGCAGCAGCATGCTGTGGGGATGCTTTTCAAAATGGACAGGAACGTGGCAAGAGTTGATGGGAAGAGGGAAGGAGGTAAAAAGATCTTATAATATAAATATTAATAGGTTACCCAACCTATTAGCATGAGTAGAATTTAGCCCTCATTATGAAAAAGAAATCTAACAACTCAGATCATTTGACTAGTTACGTTCAAGTGGAAAAAATACAAAGTTATCTGCAAAAAGACTTAGTTATATTAGTTTTATCGCCTATGATCTTGCAGCCTTCTTTGGGGTCCTTTATAACAATAATCTCCTCGGTCAAGCAAACAAATAAATAATTAAATATATTGAAGCTAAAAAAGAAGTTTATGAATAAGTTTACCTTGTTCATCTATGTAGTTGCTATGGTTGGGTTAATTCTTGGCTTTTTCAAAACTTTGGATGGATTAAAGGAAGAGAAAAGATTACCTTGTTTAAAAACATCACTGGCACATAAAGGATCAATTCTTTCTTCCTTTAAACCAAAGTAACCAAATCCTTTTTTTCTCAGACTCGGTGCTACTTTCATTTTCATTCTGTTGTGCCTCATTGACATTGGGCTTCATAAGGCAAATTAACAGAGTGCAGAGAAAACCAATACTGTAGGATGTGATTCACAAAAGGGCAGCAATTTATTTTAATTTTACTGTTATGACAGAAACATTAATACAATCAGAAACAGTTCTGTTTGAGTGTATGAAAAAGTCCAAGTTGTCCTTGTCAGCTTTGTGGTTCCTCCTACTTCACAGAGGAGATTGTAATCAGTAATGATTACATGCTCAAGCCATATTCTGCCAAGGAGACTCTCAGATTAACACTGCTGCAGCATTGCATGTGTGCAAATTTAATTTGAGAAGAGACCGAAAATCTATCATGTTCCAGTTTACCAATGTTAAATATGAAAACCTTCACAAAGACAGGAAAAGAGCGTACACAAATCTATGCGTTTCATTGCTGCATTTGCAATCATCGCTGTTACTTTCCCTCTGCTTTTATTTTAATGCCTTAACTCACCTTTTGCAAGAATTATTGTATGGATGCCTATTGCACATTGATTCTCAGGCATTGTAATACCAGGGTAACAGTTTTACCTTTACCTAAGTAATTACTTGCAAATACTGCTTTACATCTGTTTAAGAGCTCATTTTAAGGTGTTATTGCCTTATTATTAGTAACTAAATATAAGTGCCTGGCTGAAAAATCATAGAATTCTTCATAAAACCCTTGAACATGACTCACATGTGCTTGGGTTTTACTCTTTTTGAAAAGGAGATTACAGTCCCTACATTAATCTCACAATCATGAATTTAGCGAGATTGAGGCTTGAAGAATGAGATGGAAATGCTGACAAACGGAGAAAGCGTTGGATTCAGTCTTATAGGATGATTATTGGAAATTTTCTTTTGGAAAGCGTTTTACAGGCCGATGTTAAAGATTAAAATAACTTAAAAGACCTTCAATTTGCTTTTTTAAACTCTTTCATCAGATAATTTTGCTCATTGCATCTGCAGTTAAGTTATATTCCAGAGTCAAGGCCCATGCTATGCTTGCTTTATAATTGAAGAAATAGGGAAGGAAAAGTGCATTGTCACCATAATGCTCTTATCTTGAATACATAACATTTTTTTTATGAAATGAGAACATCAATGCAAAAGACATCACCATCTGGTATCTTGTTCTTTTCATGGTGAAGAAACAGCTTCTTGGAGTCAGGGATCACTATTTTGATTTGCTCCGTCTGAAACAAGATTGAAATTTTAATTTTAACTGAATTCGGTTTGCATTCCTTTGAAGGTGCCATAGTTCCCTAGGGTTGGTGCTACTTAGCTGCTTTCCTAATGGCAAAGTTCAGCCCAAAGAGAACAAAAGACTTTGGCTGTCGTTTGCTGCTGTAACTTCAATATTTGCAACTTTAAACAAGTAACAGAGTGCTGTTAATTCCATTATCCGTAAATGGAAAGAGTGGCGCAACTGCAAAGCTACGACGTAGGGGTCCACTTACACTGAAAGACTGGGTAAGGAGAGCATTAATCAGAAGAGCAACAGAGAGGAAAATCATAACTCTAGAGGAGCTGCAGAGAAGCACAGCTCAGGTGAGATAATCTGTTGACAATTGAAGGCGGTCTATCAGAATGTCTTTCTGATAGACCGCTGTAATCCCAAAGATGTTGACCAATCCTCACCGTGGCTCAAAGCCAGCTTTTTTTCACCGAATCTCAGTGTCCACTCTTCAACAGCTTTGACTCTGAGCACTGTCCTGTTCGTCCAGTAGCCATCGATGCAGCCTGTCTGTAAATATCGAGGTCAGCGTAAGCCACTCCACTGTAATTTCTAGGGCACAGCACCCATCACGACTGCCAGAGAGTTGATATGTGGTTCACACAGCAGCTGGGGAAGGTAACGAAAGTGCACGGTGTCAGCTAAATCCCTCCCTCTTCGCAGCTGTAGTGTGGACCATAATGACTCTTTCTGACAATGTCATTTTTTTCCCATGTCTCGTTTTAATGGACCTGCAGGACACTGCATACAGTTTAGAATGAAAAAGTGGCTGATCTGCACTGTGGGAGTGAACATCACTAACAAGTGCATGGAAGTGCATAGCGAGCAGCCAGGCTGAGCCCTCTTCAGCTCCGCGTATGGACACACTGTGCCATGCCTCTGAGCACTTACTGCTTAGACTGTTCAAGCTCCTTATGTTACAGCCCACATTTCTGTCCAGCGCTTGAACAGGAAGAACAAGGTTTTTACTCTGTCAGCTTTAACGTATAGCTAAATGTTAATATATGAAACCTGACTACTTTACAACTGCTGGAAGCTTAAGAAGAAAACTAAAATGCTTTGACAGTCGTGAAATTCCTAAAGGTTCATCCTAACCACAAGTGCAAAAGTGGAGCACTCTGACTAGTAGGCCTTAAGGAACATCATCTAACAGGTTCCTGTCGCTCTGCAAAAGGTTACAAAGCAGTTGTTTTCATAATAGAGAAACTCTTTTTTGAGCTCCATATAAAATGACACCAATCTCTTTCCCTCCCCTCCTACTTTAAAGCCTTGAAAACAATAATCTGGTATAGTCTGTGTCGTCACATCTTTTTCTTTATGTGTCAGTGTGAGTAGTGTTTTAAGACTATAGTCAGTGTATGATGTCACCCAAGCACTGTCCTGTCCTTATGTCCTTATGCCATTTTGTCTATTACAACCATAAACTATTGGAAGTTTGCTTTTCAGACAAGCAATATATAAGGTACATATGCAAATTAAGAGAACATTTCTGTGTTCTTTCAATTCTTTTTTTTTATCTGAAAAGTGTGGCATGCATTTGTATTCAGCCCCCTTCCCTCTGACACCCTTATATGAAATCCAACAAGCTGCTTTCAGGAGTAACATAATTAGTAAACATGGTCCTCTTGTGTGTTTTAATCTTTGTATAAATCCAGCTGTTCTGTGAAGGACTCAGATGTTTGTTAGACATTAGTGAGCAAGCGGAATCATCAAGACAATGGAATCCACCAGACAGATGTGACATTTAAAGCAGGATTATTTTCTAAAGCTATGTCCAAAGCAACATGTAGAGTACTGTTTAATTCATCATCTGAAAATGTATGAATATGACACAACTACAAACCTACCAAGACGAGCCTGTCCACCTGAACTGACAGGAGGAACTGCAGAAACACTGACCAACCCCCTAAATACACTATCCCTACTTTGAAGCATGATGGTAGCAGCATCATGCTGTTAGGATGGATCTCGTCAGAGGGCAGAGAGAAGATGGTCAGAGTTGATGGGAAGATGCTCTCCATTATTTCTGACTGAGCTTGAACTACTTTGGAAAACAGAATTTACAAAGTTTCCAGATGTGCAAAGCTGATAGTCATACCCTCAAAAGCCTGCAGCTGTAACTGAAGCAAAAGGATGTTTATAAAATATTGGCTTAGGGGAGCTGAATGCAGATGCAGGACCCCCTTTTAAACTTTTTATTTGCAAGACATTCTATAAACCTGGGCCTGTATTCACAAAGAATCCTAAGGCTAAAAAAAATCGTAGAATTTCTCGAATTCTAAGATTTTTCTTAGAATTTTACCTTGGTAAGATTAAAGTGATCCACAAAGCACCTCAGGCCTCAAGAGAACTCCTAAAGTGAGGAGGACCTTAAATGAGGCTTAGAGTGTCTTAAGCAGAGAAGATGGCGGAAAGACCAAGAGAAAGGAGAGATATTCTCCAAACAGTCAATAACAATGAATTAATTAAACGCTACCAGCTCAATTGCACAGGGATCCACCCTCTCAATAGTCGCATAAATTAATGCATAATCTTTTATAACAATCATACAATTATTAACATAGAGATAAGGTAACCCTTATCATTCCCTAAGAGGGAAATTAAATAATTTCAACAGCAGTACAGAATATACTTGGAAGTAATACTTGGAAGGATAAATAAATAATAGAAACAATATTAAATAACCATAAATAAAAAGTGAACAAAATTGCAAACAATATAGTACAGAATTATTTAAATATTGACAGACTGTAAAATACTTTTAAAAATAAATTTGGAAAAAATTACAAAAGCTCTCGAAAATAATATATATATTTTAATATATATATATATATATATATATATATATATATATATGTATATTTTATATATATATATATATATGTATAATGTATAAAATATATATATATATTATATGTATATATATATATATATATATATAATGTATATATATAGTGCTACCAACTGTGCTACCAACTGTGCTACCAACTGCACACGGTGGCGCCCGGCCGCAGTAGGTAGCACTGTTGCCTTGCAGCAAGAAGGTCCTGGGTTCGATTCCCGCCTGGGGGTCTTTCTGCATGGAGTTTGCATGTTCTCCCCGTGCATGCGTGGGTTCTCACCGGGTACTCTAGCTTCCTCCCACAGTCCAAAGACATGCCTGTTAGGTTAATTGGTCACTCTAAATTGCCCTTAGGTGTATGAATGAGTGTGTGCATTGTTGTTTGTGTGTTGCCCTCCAACCTGTCCAGGGTGTACCCCGCCTCTCGCCCATAGACTGCTGGAGATAGGCACCTGCTGCCCCGCGAACCACTATGGAATAAGCGGTAGAAAATGACTGACTGACTATATATATATATATATAAACATAAACTTTAGACTACAGTACAATAATCTAAGCACTATATAGTCAGAAGGACGATGTAAATGAGGAGAATAAGTATTTGCTATATTGCTCATGATGATGTCAGCAGCCTAAGCCTAAAGGGTCATCTACAACGCTCCCCATCTGTGTTCTCTGGTGTGGTGCTACCTCTGTTCTAGCTTCTGATCACAGCACCAAACCTGCTCACATTCCAGGCTGGTGCTAAAACAGAGGGAACAACGCATTGATCTGCTCGGGAATGCCTGTTTGTTTGATCCCAGGACCAAATCTACGTTTCAACACTCCTCTCTTCTCCTCCACCAGCAGGCTCTGCTCTGTTCAGTTCGGTTTTCTCCACCTTTTTTTCTCCATTTTGTTTTGGTCATTTTACCAAACTAAACCTCATTATACAAAAAGGTCATCACAGTAAAATGCAAATTTTTAATATTAGTATGAAATTAATTAATATTAAATAGATACAGTATGAAAACTACCAGCATAGCAAGTAAACATAAAACTTAAAATAATGATGATAATGTATATATGCTACGTTCAAACATTTTGATGCTCTGTGACAAATAATTTCATTTTGCTAAGTTTTATCATCATGATTTACACATTTCTAAATCCAGTCTAAATTCTATTATCAATTTAATAATTTCTCTCCACTGATTCTCCACTGTCTTTTTGCAACAACCAATCACAGCTCTTAGAAGACAGTGTCACACCTAACCACGGGGTCAACCTGACCTCCTCACTGAGATAGGAAGTTCTGTCGTCTCCTAGCTTAGAGTCGCTATCAGCAGCAAAGTGAATCACTCTTCAGTTAGGAGAATTTTTAGGATAAGTTAGGAGCTCTCTGAGAGGACTCTGAGAATCTCTGTGAATACGGGCCCTGGTTTCCACTTCTACTTCATTATTTTTGCACCAGTTTGTTACATAAAGTTCCATGAAACTACATTGAGGTTTGTACTTGCAATGTGACAAAATGTGAAAAACAATTCCATGGGTATCTTTTGACAAGTCACTGTCCATGTGAAGGACTGAATGAAATAGTTATCGTTTTGTTAATATTCTGGAGATTTTGTATTTAGACAGAACTATAACAACACTGGGATTGACATAGAATAAGGAATTGCACCTCATAGTTGTTCATGTGTAACTCTAAACTGACACTATCCTACTATAGTTTGGTGTTCCTTTTTATCCATATGTCATTTAAATTGTACAAAAGCAAAACAACACAAAATCTGAAGTTTGACATATCTGTAAGCAGTCTTTTTTTGAGAATTCAGTCCAAGGACATTCAGACCTCCAATATTACTTTTCAGTCTTGTCTTCTGTCTCCTCCTTGCCTTCTCTGTCCTTCACCCTTCTCCTTTTCTCTGAAACCCGACTGTCACTGTGGCTTTGCTGTCATTCCTTTGAGGAGCTTCCAGCACATGGGAGCTGATCACATTTTAAATTGCTCACTATCTTGCTTAGATGAAATCTCGCTGCACAAGGATTTTCGTAAGACGGCACGAGGATTTTCTCGCCCTTACAGTAGAGACAAGCTCAGTTCTCCTTATTTCTTACTTCCCTTTCATGCTGCCGCCCTCACATTTCCACGGATTCCTCTGCCGAACATTATTCTGTCCATCATATATTTCTTCACGGTAAAGGTTTCAACCATGTACAGCAAGTGCTTTGTTTAGAGAATTGCTTTGTCACTGAAGTTAGGTGATAACATAGGGATTTATTTTATGCTTTTATATTCCACCGTCTTTAAACACATTTTGAATCCCAAGTCATTTCCTGGCATGTACAGGTCAGATGATTTATAGCTGTGCTTGGCTGAGGGCCCAGGCCAGACTGACAGGTGTTGGAGTAATAGCAAATCCTTGGCAAAGATCATTTGGATTAAATGCTTTGGCAGTGAATGGGGGGGCATTTTCACTGCAGTCTTTATCTGCAACACACCAGTCCAGACTTTTATTGTGGATCTGATAAAATATCAGCCCATAGTGACTGAAAGTGAAGCAACCTGTCAGGATTTACATTTTGGACTCTGTTTGGCTTTGTGTTTTGCTTTTTAGTTATCTTATTAATTTGGCCCTAGCAGTTTTGTTCCTCCAGTTTATTTGATCTAGTTTTGTTCTCTCTCTCCTGCCTCCTAGTGTGTGTGTTTTTCCTCCCCTCACTCTTTGTTTCCTGTTATGGTTTTCTTATTACTTGGTATGGATTATTATTATCATGGTAATTATTCTAGTTCTTTGTCTTCCTTGGATTCTCCAGTTTTATTTCTCTTTTGGTATTTTTGTGTTTTTAGTATTTGTCCCTGTGTCCCCTCTAGTTTCTCTGTTTACTTTAGTTCATGGTTATTCTAATTTCTTATGCTTCATTTCATTATTTATCTTTGTTTATAGTTTTGCTTGGTCTGTGTTTTCTGCTTATTGTTTCTTAGTCTATTCTCTCTTCATCAGCCTCTCTATATGTTTCACCTTTTTCCCTCTACCTCCCTGCCTCCTTGTCACACCTGTTCCTTGTTCCTTTGATTACCTGCTCTTTGTTCTCCCACAGTATATTAATTGGTTTGGTGTCATTGTTTGTTGCTGGTTCCTTGTTGTTCGTCACTCCTCGTCCATGACCTTGATTATACTTTGTTTGTTTTTGCCTCGCCTGGAAATCTTTGCCACACCTTGCCCTGGAGAACCTGCAGTGTTTTTTGTGAGTTTTGTATTTGGACTCTGGTTCATGCCTGCAGTGTTTTTGCTTCGTTCCTGACCTTATAATAAACTCTGGAATTATAAAGGTGATTTTTCCGAGCTCTTGTCTGCACTATGGTCTGACCCAAAACCACATCGTGCAACAACCTGAGTCTGAGAAGGCAACAGGGTCACAGGTTATAAGTCAGCATATTGGACTGTGATTGACACCAGGTGATTTTATCTTTCTGTGTGTACATGGCCCCTATTAATGTACTCTGCATGGATTAATGGCTTGATCCTCCCTGAGTGGCCTTTCAGCCCATGTCAGTACAGGACTGGTTTCAATGGATAATCAATAGCTTTAGCCAGGATCTTCACATGGTCTTGTGCTGTTATTCTGGGGTCTTTAGGTACATTTCACATCAAAATGTTCCTCCCTGAGATGCAGAAACTGTTTCCCTTCTAAACAGTAGGATGGATGGACATCACCATGGGGTTTAAACAGGCAAGTAATTGTTTAACATGCGTTGTATTAATGTGACACCTTCAGACTTCTGGAAATTGTCCCCTAGGATGAACCAGACTCATAGAGATCCAACATTTTCTTCTCAGTATCTTGACTGATATGTTTTGATTTTTCAATGATATCACACAAGGAAGCAATGTTTAATGTGTTCCTTAAAATACATCAACCGACAGGTCTCCATTTAACTCAGATGTTGTAAATAACCTATCAACGGCTTACAAATCCATTGCTTCTGCATTTGAAGAAAGTTATGCTTACGCTTTTGCTTATGCTTGTGATTTAAGGTCAGTGGGAAAAAAAAGGTGATGTATTTTTTTTTTTTTTACAGTGTATGCAAATATCGGGTTTCAGCTGTTAAGTCCCTGCTGGTTGTTCAGATCTGATCAACCTGCAGCAGTGACAGGGTAACTTGTTTCTGCTATAGAGGACATTCATAGAAACGTCTTCCTGGTGAACATGTTGCAAACTCTAAATAGACTTAAGCATTTTACCAATATTGGCAAGGAAAGAAACTATTTCTTTTAAGAGTTGAAAGCTGACAACTGTTAATGAGCCATATTGTCACCTGTGATGAAGGCATGCACATGGGCTAAATTTAAAGGCACTTTCCAGTCATTGGGGTTAGAACTGTTAAGATCTCAGATATAGACACAGTAATGTCAGATTAATATTACTAATTAGATGGGTTTTGAGTTTCTTTCATTATCTGGTGAGAGAGTGGGAGCGATATTACAAATCATCTGTCTCAGTCTGACATTCCTTTCATATTTTGTAACATCATCAGACGTCCATCCTCAGCTTTTACTCTCACTTTCCTCCTTCTGGAAATGCTTCCTTGAATATTTCATGTCTTAAATCAGCTAAACCTGAATAAACAGATTTTGACAAAGGAATGAAAATACAATGGTTTTGTTATATATCTCCTAACTCCTTAGTTATTAGTTATTGTGTTTGTTTCATTGTGTTAAAACACCAAATGTCACAAATTTAATGTTATTTTCCCTTTAAGTATACAGCAATTTAATTAAATATAAATCAATTATTTGCTATGTATATCCTCCATGGTTTTGTCTCTTTTAAGCACATAACAAATGATCATTAATCTAAATCCTCCTCTAGGACTGCTAGCTTGTCTCTTACTTTTGGTTTTGTGGTCTTGTAGTCTTGCAGTGCATAATTGTAAGAAATATGGCAGATACATTTAATATGGCATTAACTGGCAATTAAACTTTAGGGGTTTTCATTCTCTTTAGCCCCATTTCTACTCATAGTTACATATTAAAATTCTGTGGGGCTTCAAAGCTCAGGTTAGACTTAAGGAGACGTTTTAATAAAAGCCAGAACCAGCTTGGGATTTGCCTCTTCATTTAGATTTAACACTGATGCCACAGGTGCCTGTCATATTATTTGCTTGATATAAATGCTTTAACAGTTTAATGTAAGATCCAGAACAAGTGATCCATGGGGCTTTGACTCACTCATTATTGAATCATAATGAGGGTTATTGTTAATTCTTCTTCTCTTCAATCTGTTCATCCCACCTGCTCCTGTACACAATGACAAACAGACGTTTTGCTGCACCCACTCAGGACATCTGGAAACTCAATAGGTTCAAATGCACGTCCAATATATGCCATGTGTGTTTAACGTTCCACAGCTCATCGTTTTAGGCTTTGTCTCGGTTTGTTTCCCACTCTAAGTTTGCTTGGGTGTTATGTAAGGTCAGCATAGGCTAACAGGCGGCAAACCGTTCAACCATCATTAATGCTGGATGTTTTCTTGTCATATCAGCCATCTGGAGGGTTTTACTCAGAAGCAGAGGTCATCAGTTTTGAGATTTATGAGGAATTATTATTTATAGGTTCTGAGTCAGGTATCTAGTAGGTGGCTACTGTGTTCTGGAGACTCAGGATTTCTACTTTGCATTCCATATATTTCAATGTATGCCATAACAGGCTTAGAGTGGTCACATTCCCATAAAAAGGTCAGCTGTTGATACTTAGGACACTTGCATGTTGAAGTGTCCTCTGGCAAGAAGCTGCCCCCTGCCCCAGAAATGCTCAGTGATGTGTAACTCCAGAGAAAAAGTGCTGAACTACTAAAGTGCCTATAAGTGTGACAGAAAGGCCTATAGATTTCAGATCCAAATGTCAGGTTTTTTGTTCTTTTTTGGATTAGATTTGCTAATCAAACAGAAATGCTCTTTAAACATTTGATCAATGTGGTTAAATAATTTTATATGGATAGACATTAATACAAACCATAATTAGACTGATGTGTAACCAGAAGGGGAATTCTTAAAATCATGAACGTTAGTCTTTAAAAAGTAAAGCTAATGTTCATCAAACTACTGAATCAAAGTGGCACAGGTGTACTGTTCGGACATATCTGTGATGATTTAAAGTGACCTCCATGAGCAAGTTTGTGTGCGGATGATTTTGGCAACGGTTGTAATATATCACAGATTAAAATGTCATTTTTGGGAGCAAGTTTGGAGTTCATTAAAATGATGAGAAGTGTTGAAAATGGGATTGAGATTTTTATGCAGTGGATGGTTTTATTATTGCAGATGACGCCTTAGCCGCTTCAGCAGTTGGAAGAGGCTTGATTAAAATGTCAATTAGTTTTCATATTTCATGGGAGTCACAATGAAATGAAATGGGAAAATGTAAAAAAAAAAAAAGTTTTTTTCTCATCGCTTGGCTTTGACCCCTTTAAACCAGCTATTTCGTGTTGTTTTAGCCACAAGTTGGCTGCTAGGATACATTTTCATTATTGCACTTGGACCAAGTCTCTGCATAGCTCTAAGAGAACACTATTTCAAAGATGTAAATTATTTATGGCAGGTCAGTATGATCTACTGTATTTAAAATGGTGGCTGAGAGACTAGATGCGCTTACATTAAGCAATACCCTACTGATATAAAACAGAACGGTGATGGATGGCCACAGCAGTTCAGAAATGTTTTGTCTCTAACTCACAAGAAGGGCACTGAGGACACTGCACAAATAACTTAAATCCTTAAACTGCTGAGGCACTCACAGTCTGTACTGAAAATGGACATACATATAAGAAAGTTATTTGAGTTATTGGGATATGCTTCCATTTGTCCTAAAGTTTCCTTTGTGGCCCATACTGGGACTGTCTTGTAGTTTGACATTTAAGCAAAGAGCCCCCTTAAGTCCAATTTGTATATTTTCATTTTCCCAGTCTGGATATTACACTGACGTGACAACCGTTACAGCCCTATCCCTGATAAAATAAAAACGACAAGGTGGATCCACTGCAGAAAGTTAACCTTGAAACTTTATTTTATAGCGACCATTTGAGCATCATAATAAGAAACGATGAAAGAAAAACCTGTCAGTGCTCTCATCGATTGAAATCGACTTTGCATCCCAGTGCTTTTTGGTCATGAGGCTTTCACTGACACAATGTATAACCATGACTCAGGGAGTCTATATAAATACCAGGCACTGAAAAAAAGAAATATTTGTCCTGATTTTTGCAAAATGTATAAAAAAGGTAATGTAAAAGTTTTTCTGTGTGATTCTTGATGCTAATTAAGTACTCTATTGTTCAATTTCTCATTCATTTGTATGTCTTAAGACTTGCTGCTGTAACGTTCTATAAAATGTATCTATTACTGTGGCCAATTTTAGACATTTTAATTTTAAATTCAGATTTCCTGTTCGCATGTTGGATGCATATTCTCATCGTTTTAAAGCTAATACCTACTTTTGTAAAATAAATGAAACTCAGATATACAGTAGTTTGTCATCAATAGAACAACATGTCATAGTGAGTTTTTATATTTGTTTTGCTATTTTGTCGTGAATTATTATTTAATCAAGACAAGTCTACCCTCCAACAAACAAGTGTCCATGCACACATACCTACTTATTTGATGTGTAGTCATTTGTATTTTTTGTTGTTTTCTCCTTTCTATTTGCAAAACATTTAAACCATATGTGAGAACAATACGTGGATTTTTATAGAAATTTGGCAAAAGTTAAACATAAAATCTGGAATGGCCAGATTTCCTTATCAAAGATTTTCAAAGGTCATTTCAAAACTCGCATAAAAAAACCCTATTATGTGATCAAAGTTCCAACAATATTTCCTGCTAATTCTGCTAAACAAATATCAGCAGAGTAGAGAGACTTCATGATTCCAATCCTACTAGTAAGCTCCACCATGCATGTACCTGCAGTACAGCCTCTACCATTGCCATCATTCCAGTCGACACCAGAGGAAAGAAGAAAGAAAGAATGACCAGTCACAGTGGGTGACTGTGACTTTGAGTGCCTGTTTTTTTTGTGACAGGTTGGGTCTTGGACTGCTCCCTCTCCTGGATCAGCTTAGGCCCCCCCATATTATGGGGGGCCTATTTCCTCCCCGCCACCCTGCCTGCCGGTGGTTGGAGTCTCTGCCCGCTGGTGTACTTGTGGTTCTCGGTGTCCAGGGCTGGATGCTTGGGTGTGTGCTGGCTCACTCCCGGTGGCTGCCTGCCGGGGCCTGGACCCCTGGGCTCTGTCGGGCCTCTGTCTTGGGGGTGGCGTGTCCCGGGGTCTTGGGTCTCTGGGTCCATGGCTGGATCTGCTCGGGAGTGGACAGCTGCCAGCGGGGCCTGTGGGCTCGTCGCTGCGGTTCCCTGGGGCTTCCGCACTGTCGCTGCTGGGTGGCTCCCCTGGGACTCTCCACTGCTCTTCTCTGGGGGGGTTGCGGTGGTCCCGGCGGTGGTTCTCCTGGGGTTCCTGTGCTTTTGGGGGCCTTTGGATGTCTGTTGCTCGGATCTCGTCAGTGTCCGCCCGGGGACCACGGGGCAGGTCGGTGGGTCCTCACACTTGCTATTGCATATTTCTGTGGAGAAACCTTGTATACAAAGCACATCCACACAGATGTTGATAGATACACAGATGATCTATATTGGGCTGCACTTCTCACTAAGTACATTTTACATTCATAAATACCGTGTGTTATTTTTTGTATAAGCAAGCAGGGTGTAATCTTTTATTCTATTCATCCTTCTTTCTCTCCTCCACTCTCTCCTCCTTTTTTCCCCTTTTTCCCTTTTGCCCCTTCTCTCTCTTTGTCAAGCCTCTGTTTTCCTTTTCATTTCAGTCTCCGTGTCCATAACAATTGAAATATTCCCAAAGAAGTTTATAATAAAGTTTCTTTTATAAATATCAAGCAGAGCCTTAAAGCAATAGCTGTGTTGCTCCGCTTCTGAAAGTAAATCTGTTGGGCAATTTCTTGGCACTCAGACAACAATTCTGGACAGGACACGGTAAAAAAAAAGAAAAAAAAAAAAAAAAAAAAAGAAAGAATGGCCATCACTTGGCAGACAGAAAGAGAGAAGTTATTTGAGAGCCACTAAACTTACTTATTATGTCACTATTTAAGGTGATACAGAATTTACCCATTTCATGCACGGAAACCAATGACACAGAGGAATTGAACCCAGAATCGATTTGTACCAAGTAAAGTTATAGATGCTTGAGTGTGGTGCTGGTTGTGCAGGGGGTTAAGCATGTGACCCAAGTAGAGAGGCCTTAGTCCTTGACACAGGTTGTCACGGGATTGAATCCCAGCCCTTCGATGTTCACTGCATTGCCTTCCCCTGCTCTCTCCACCCTATTTCCTGTCAAGCTATTTAAAAAAAAAAGAAAAACAAAGGCCACTAGGGCCTAAAAAATTCCTTTTCATAAAAAAACAAGTTATAGAAGCTCACTGCCATGTTTATCATTTACTCCAGCATCCACAGCAGTATCCATCATGGCTTGGGGGTCATCAGAGTCAAACTGTGGGTCATAAGTCGAACGCTGTGCACCCAAATGCAATTACAATGCTTCAGATTCTATGATGAACTCTGAAATCTATGAGGAAGCAAAGCTCATGTACATTTATTAGTGGAAAATGTACACATTTAGATATTACCTTTATTAATCCCAAAAAAGTAAAAATTTTAAATTCTAAGAAATTAAACTGTAAGCATTCAACGTGGCAGACATATTCATGCAGTCTATAAATAAGGCTAAAAGTCAGCCACTCTGCAATATAAGGTTAAAGAGCACATCCAGTTTCAGGGGCCTTTCATGAATTGACACATTCTGCGCATATTCTGCGCATCTTTTGTTGTTTATCAGCGATATAGCAGCTGAAATTAACATCAAACAACTGCAAGACAGAGCGATCTTATGAATGAGCAGTTTAATGTGCAAGCGAGTGACTTAGCTGGTTGTGTGTGTAGGCGACTAAACAAACAAGCCAATGTTTGAATGAGTCGGTGATTCATTATTATGGTTGCAGTGTGTTTTCTCTCGGCACAACTGAGAGTATTTCTGCAATGTGTTTAATATTTTCTAAAAGCCCAGTGATCTGCATTCCATTAGCCTATAGTGGAGCAGTTGTTGCCATAACTGGTGCAACGCTATAAAATTCTGCTTTACTCCCAGCTTGCAGCCTCACTCCTTAAAAAACCAATGAACCCTGTTCATGCTCTCTTCCTCGCCTGAAAGCTCCTCAGGTTTTCTGCAGCCCCTAGTACAACTTTTACTTCGGTTGACAGGGCTGGAGAGGCAGCAGCCAGGTCAGACCCTTGCTCCATTACCTGACTTCAGCAGCTGTAATGGTGGGAGGTATTCAGCCATTCTCACAATGCCACCGTGATATACAGCACATTTTGATGAGATTTTTAAAACAATTCATTTTCATTAGTTAGCATAGTTTATTGCGATTACTTCAAAATCGACCAGTATTTATTACAAACAATAGATATAAACTAGCCTTTTTCAGCAGAAAATATGAGGTGAGTTCTATGCAGCAGCATCCTAGACTGGTATAGGATGTTTGTGATTGGAGTATAAAAACAGTAACTAAGCCCATTGCTCCACCATGCAGCCCAGCAGCTAACTAGCCGTCTCCCTTTAAATGTACTGACAATAGCTACGTTGCGTAGGTCCATTTGAGACATATTTTTTAAAGCATACACTTGTCTTGCTTTTGACAGAAAATGTATTCCAAACTGGAATTTTTTGGAATTTAGATTTGTTTGACTAAACACAGTCAGGACTGATGAAGCTGAAGAGCTTCTGATTCTGGTGATCAGCTGATTTCTCTGTGCATCTCTGCTTCTCCTCTGCCTTGCTCCAGATTGACATGCTCCATGGATCTTCTCTATGTTCTGTTGTATGAAATGTTTTTGCAGACCAGAATTGTGTGTTCCCAGCTTTGTTATTCATTATTCATTGTTTGTAACCCTGGTGTGTGGTAGCAATAAGAAAAACACAGCATTTTCTTTGTGATATGTTGGACTTAACCAGCAAATAACCAGAACTTTAAAACAGCATGCAGCTTGGTGCTATGGGAGTCTCACAGCATATTCTACAGGAATGAGAAATTATGTAAGCCCACCGCAGATGCTTGGCATTCCAAGCAAGCAGGAGCTGTTCTTCGGCATGGAGAGCCCACTTTTTTCACTCATTAGCTGCAGCTGTTTGATAACATTGACTAATTAGTGTCCTGCAGCAGCACCTCTCTGGCTTTTCCAGCCAGTCTCTCCCCTATTTTGCCTGCATTTACACCCATAGGTGGCAGTTGTGCTCTCTAAATTTCTCTCTGACTAAGGGAGCAAACCCACGGAGAGGAAAACGTAACAGGTTCCCTAACAAGGATGTGTGTGTTCAGGCACTATTGCACTAACACTAACGCTGCTACCTTCCTGCCAAGGAAGCCAAGATTCATCTTGGTTCTTTCTTAATGACGACAGACATTTGCCACAAACAGCACAATATTAAATCTAGCAGTACTGAGTTCTTCTAATTTGTCCTATTCTCATTTATCTCAGTCAGAATTTTCATATTGGCTGAGCTAACATTGCAGGACAGTAACTACTGATTACTGCAGCCCTAAAGAACAAGGGAAATGAATCATAACACAGTGGTCATTCAGCCTTTGTTATTCTCCAGTAATCCAGTTGGCTTGGTAGAAAGACTCATGTAGATGCAACGTGTTCTGGTAAAGCAGATGCAGCAAAGAAGAAAGGGATGGAACAGAGTAAGCGCTGGCATGAGATCAGCACTCGGAGGTCTGGATCTTGGCAGACGCTGGACTGTAATAAACCACACAATATCACATTAACACTCATCGTCCAGCTTTAATGGGGCCTGGCTCTGACCAGCAGACAACACACAAACACACACTATTGTTAGGATCTGACTGTTTAATTCTATGGCTCATTATTGATAGAAACAAATTACTGAGCTTTTTAACACCCATTAATTTTCATGGTATAATAAATTAATTAGCTTGCATTTGTCCCCCATCCTGTTGAACCCAATAGACACTTTCTTGTTGGACAGAATCTCCGTTTATACTATGTTGTGTATGACAGACCTTCGTTCAGCCTGTTGTTAAAAAGATACATTTAAGGCAGGAGGTAGACCAATGCTGTTATGCAAGCATACAATGCCTTGCATAAGTATTAATGCCTTGAAGTATTTCACATTTTCACATTTTGTCACAGAACTCGATATTTTTAAATGGCATATTATGTGGTAGACCGACACAAAAGAAGTACGTAATTGTGAAATGAAAGAAAATGCACAGTTTTCAGCATTTTTTACAAAGCAAAATCGGAAAAGTGGGTTTTGTATTTGTAATCAGACCCCATAAGTCAACGCTCAATTGTGAATCTGCTGGGACCATAAGTTCATATTGCTACATAGCTGATGCAAAATCTATCTCTCGACTTTCTTGGTCGAGAGATAGTGGACCAACGAGTCACATCTCATCGTGTGGATTGATACAAAAGGCAGGTCTAACCAAGGTAACTTAATTCA
The DNA here is from genome assembly GCA_036173005.1 of Crenichthys baileyi. Taxonomy (NCBI): domain Eukaryota; kingdom Metazoa; phylum Chordata; class Actinopteri; order Cyprinodontiformes; family Goodeidae; genus Crenichthys; species Crenichthys baileyi. Next base: position 124,146 of record JAHHUM010002700.1, on the reverse strand, counting down.
GACAACTTCCTCCCCTCAGAACCTCACCTAAGAAAAAATCTGATCTAACCCTTTTAGGGTTGTTATCCTGCTGTGCAGGTAACCTGCATTCCCGATCTCAACCTTTTTTGCAGCCTACAACAGGGTTTCTTACAGGATTGGCAGACATAAAATGTTGCATGTTGCATTCTATAAGGCAACTACAAATGAAACTTCTTAAGACTTTCTTTCAACTATTGCTTTCTTTTTGCCACTCTTCTATTGTACAGTACACAACTAATAGATACCTTGTAGGCAGAATCTTCTACCTGAGCTTTGTATCTCTGCATCCCCTCCAAAGGCACCAGGGGCTGCTTCGGTGCCTCTTTGGTTAAGGCTATCCTTACCACGGCTGTCAACGTAGGTGGATGGCCATGTCTTTGCAGGTTTGGAGTTGTGCCACACTCTTTCTCTTTTTAGATAATGGATTGAACAGAGCTCTGTTACACACATGTGGATTCTATTTACTAATTAGGCACCTTTTGAAAGTACTTATACGTAGGGGCATCAGAGTAAATGGGCTAAATACAAATGCATGCTGCGGTTTCTAGATTTTTATTTGTATACATTTAAAAAAAACATTTACACCCAGTCAAACGTATGGACATACCTTTTCATTCAATGGTTTGTCTTTATTTTTATTAATAATTGTGGGAAAACCATTCCAGGTGACTACTTCATGAAACTTATCGAGAGAATGACATGAGCATGCAAAGCAGTAATCAAAGCAAAGGGAGGATATTTTGAAGAATCTAAAATATAAAAGATGTTATCATATTTTTTTGTTTGCCACATAATTCCATATATTTTGCTTCATCATTTTGATGTCTCCACTATGAATCTACAATGTAGAAAGTAATAAAAATAAGGAAAAGCCTTTGAATGACAAAGTTGTGTCCAAACCTTTGACAGGTAGTGTACCTCTAAATATTTTACCAAGGCATAGTCATAGATACATATTACAGTACTACAGAAATCTGTTTTCATTGTAGGGTGACTGGCCTAAAACGTATATATTATATAAATAGTTTGGCATCAGCTAGCTACATTTTGCCATTGTCAATGTCTCACCTAATGCTGTACCTTGCAGTTTTGAGTTGGAGCAATCATGTGCTTTTAATCAGACGGTTGCATAAATATTGTTGGTCCAATTGCAGAGAAAGCACGGCTCACAGTCACAGTCCATTTCACTGAATTTCCATTGTGTCCACATTTGTTACTGACAATAGCTGTGAGTGTTAAATCTAAATGAAGGGGAGCAGGTGACAGTGGTGACCTTTCTGAGTCTCAGCACTACTCTTATGGCTCCAAAGTAACTCCATTTCATGGAAGGTTTAGCACACTGGAAGTCACAAAGTGTCGGAACACAGAACAGCAAGCTTGTAGGAATCCAGTGATTTAATCAAGGTTTCTTCTCTAGAGTAGAGTGCCACAATGACAGTGTCACAATGACAGGCTGACTTCAAGTGGTTACATGTGATATGATGTGCAAACCCAGCTGCCTCTACATTGTGCCTTTCATCCATCCTTAGAGCCAGCATATTCTGTGTGTAATATCCCTTTTGTCAGTTGAAGCTCACCATAGTTTAGCTGTCAGCCCATAACAGGGCTCAAACATTTAGACAATCAATCACACCTTTATTTACGTCTCCACTTGACCTTATCTCCATTGGGTGGATAAAATGCTTGACTCTACTTTAACAGTACAGACAAACACAGTTCCACACAGCACTTTACTTCAATCTGACTTCCGTTGTCCTCCTTTTAAAATGAACCTACAAACAAGTATTCCAGCTCTGAATCATTAACGGGTTTTCATTGCTGCTTAGTTGCTTAGTGGGAAGGTTTAAAATACCAAACTATTTTGGACTTAATACCGCAGATCTAATTACTCCAGTTCCAATAATCAAGAGCCACTGTCCTGCATATTATAGGTATCTATCCATCCATCCATCCATCCATCCATCCATCCATCCATCCATCCATTTTCTATATCTGTTTCTTCCATACAGGGTGGTGGGGGAGCTGGTGCCTACATCCAGAGGTCTACAGGCGAGAGGGGGTACACCCTGGACAGGTCGCCAGTCCATCGCAGGGCAGCACAGAGACACACAAACATGCACACACCCATTCATACCTAGGGCAATTTAGAGAGACAAATTAACAGCCCTCCAACAAACCAGATTCAAATAGTTTAGTAACATTTTCAGGATATCATCAAATTTAGCAGAGGCCATATAATAAGTTATTAATTTAAAGCTGTATTGAAGCAGGAACACATCTAAAACATTCAGGACACATTTTAGCATCTGTTGATTCTAGTGAGTAACAACTTCTGCTTTTCAGACACTTTGTTTCCTGGAATGATATAACTTTTTGCAGGTCCCCTTTTGAAGATCATGAAACTAGTCTCACACCAAAGATGTTAAAGTGGATGATACACTATATTCAAAAATATATGTTGTCTGTGTTGCTCTCAGTGTCAATACACAATTTAAAGTTCAGACAAATTTCACTCAAGTTTAGCTAATAATGAAAATAATGTGTTTTTTTTTTTTATTCTTCTTAAATTGTAATTAATTTCAGAGCTGACATTCCTTCGCCATGCAGAGCTATTATTCTAAGAACATGTAGGTCTGGTTCACACAGTGTCAATCAAATCTCCAGACACACAGGGATTAAAACCAGTATTGCCTTTATATATAACCTGTTGTCAAACTTCTGTCACTCAAATCATCACATCTTCTGTTTGTTCTTAGGGATTATTGTTAAAAAATAATGCTGCACAACATATTTAATTGGTATATGCAATGTTGCAATCGCAAAGGACTGCTTGTATGTCATTTATGGTAGGCTATAATATTGTATGTGGCATGCATTTAAACTCTGCCTGGATGAACTTTCCCTGCCCTTTATACCCTTATTGGATCTAAGTCTCTGAGATCAAGATCCAAGAGCTCAGGGTGAGTGGGGAGAACATTGTGATGTCGAGAAATAAGGTAAATGTTAATTGCATTCAATATCATAATTTTAATATTCAAAAACAGCATGCTGTGTTTTTTTTTATTATCACACAGCCTTGCTAAAATATTAATAAACTGACAGAATCTAAACAAAATTCACTGTTCTTCCATCTTTTGTCAGCTTCTGTTAATGTGCTTGTGCTTCAGCCAATAACAAATGCATAATATCATTTACTTGGCAAATGACTGAAAAATAAACCAGTAAAATCAAATATAATAACATATAATAACATATAACAAGTCCTAGTTGAGCAATTTTAGCACAGAATTTGCAGATAAGAATCTTCCAACACTGGATGGCATTCCAGGATGGGATTGCACGGCCTACTACTGAGGGACTAGCTGAATTGGGTGAGTGAAGAAGCGTGATATGCAGTGTGCTCGGAGAAGGAGGCTTGTCAGTAGAGCCATTAGCTGGGCATGGATTAGAGCTGACTTGCAGAGAATAGCTGCACCACTGTTGCTCATCCTTTAAATAAAAACTCGCAAGTATAAGCGACTGTTGTGTTTTTGTCTGTGACTGTCGCGGTATCTAGCCAGATGTTAGCTACTAGCAGGCTGGCAGCTAACATATTTCAGTCCACATGATAAAGTGGTGGGTGTGCTGCGAAATAACCTGATGCTGTGTGGTGAGTGTCTGAGTTAAAACCTGAAGCAAAAATAGATGAAGCAGTAGCTACAGCCACCCATTGGCCAGCATAACAATGGGTTCCCATGGAGACTAAAAGCAGCATTATTACTGACCAAGGAGTTTCACCGACTTCTTAGGTAACTCTTTTACTGCATAGGTATCCAGTGATGTACCAAGTGACGCTCCACTTGTGAGTGCTGTTTGTCTCCTAACCATCTAAAGGAAGGAATCTTCTTCATCCATCTACTCTGGATAAGAGAAATACAATGTTTTGTATTTTAGATGCATAGATGAAATTAAAGTTAACCTTTTGTCCCTTGTTATTTAAGGTACAGTAAATGCAAGGTGTTTAATGTTATATTTGGGTGGTGATGAGGAGGCTAAATTTTGTTTACTTCCAACACTGCATGCCTGAACCATTTACTGAGGGAAATATTTTCAAACCAAGGCCTAAAGATGTCAGCTTCCTCAAAGCTGATAAGCAGTTAGTCAACAGCCTCATGTAAGACTATTGGCTTACATGTGGCATTCAGTACTATTTTCTTGCTTTCAAAAATTGATGTTTTTGTCGAGCATTCCTGAATAAATGGGTCTTGTATCAACCTGTAGTGACTACACAGGCTAAATAGCAGTTAGATGTTTGTTTTAATGTCATAAGTGCCGTCCTGCAGCTTAGTTGTTCATAGCATAAACTAAATTAGATGTGGAGCGCTCTTTCTAAATTATTTGACGTGTTTCTGAATCTCCCTCTGACTGTGTCATCAAACAAATAGCCTATTAATGGCATCTGAATCTACCATTACTTTCGTATTGTTAGTGAAGGTAGGAAGGACTAGTGTTTCTGCTTATGTGAGAAGGTTCCTTATAGGAAGCTCTGCTACCATGTTATTGACCTTCATTGCTGTATAAACCATACTTTACAAACTAAATGTTTATGCTCCTACAGGATTTTGCTTTCGTTCTTGCTGTCAGTCACAGCCTTTCATGTGTCACGCTCCAAAAAACGTCCAGTAATCAGCAAGTTTGCAAAAATAATGTGGTTCCCTTTTAAAGGAGTATTTTCACAGGGTGAAGAATTTACATTTGTTCTGAGAATTCATCGTGTGCAAAGCAATGGTCCAGGAAATTAAAGCTCCTAATAGTCTGTGTAGTTGTATTTTGCAAACTCATTGTATAGCTGCTAGAAAAATCCCATGTTGCATCTGACCTGGGGCTGTTTGATAGCATCACTGACAGTCTGCCGAAACCTGAGGCACAACCACAAGACGTTCCTCTCTAAGTCCCCCCTGAGCGCTTCCATCTACCCTCTTTACATCTTTATTTTATATCCATCCCATCCTTTGTCTTTGTTCATTCGTGTTTTTCATTCCTTTTCCTATTCATACATTGTTTTATAATTTTAGTATCTGTCTTGTAGCGACCTCCAGTTGCTGTTAAAATTAAGCAGAGTTTATGCAGTTTATACAGCCACAGCAAAAAGTAGAAGACGTGATAAAGCATTTATTTCTCTACCTACAAACAGACGCAATGGATTTTGGGCTGACAGTGAGACGTTGTTATTGCAATAAATCATCTTTTATTGCATTAGTGTAATCCTAAACTGAAAAAAGAAATCCAAACTTGAATTTTAGTTCTTTTATTGTGTGAGGAAAGATATCCAATCCTGGGAAATAATTGTTTTTAACAAAACCAGCAGTGGCACAACTGTTGGTATGACATTTAGTTTTGACTTAGAAAATTTCCCAAGGTTGCAGCATACAGAAAGAGGGATCTTTAACCATTTTTCCTTGCACAATCTCTCTAGATCATCCAAAGTCCAGGGTTCTCTCTAATGCGCTCTTCTCATTAGCTTACAGGTTTTCTATAGTATTTATGTTTGGGGACTGTAATGGGCATGGAAGCAGGTTGATTTTGTGTCTGGCAAACCATTTGTACAGTGATTTGGCCTTACAGTATGTAGTCATGGCTTGGTTTGAATTCCTTGTTATTGTATCTCTCTGATAGCAACTCGTTTTGGTGTGGTCTCTTTAAATTCCATTGAGGCACTTGACACCCTGCCCCCCTTGAGGTTGCAGAGCATTCCATTCCACCCTGTTCGGCATTTTTGTAGTTTGATAAGAGATACAATTATCTAGAGGCGCAAAAACTTTTTTATTCCCAAATTGATTAAAAGATGTTAACAAAGGAAGACCTTTCTATTGAGCCTTACATGTTCGAGCCAGAGTCTGACCCAGAGTGCCTTCAAATGAATACATCGCATTGGTGTGTTATTACTGTATTTACACCTTCTCCATCTACACCAAGTAACTACATTAAGGAGCGTAGTTTACACTTCAAATCGGTTCTGATTCTAGGGGACGCTGTAATGAAAATGTGACTCAAACAGAATAAAAGATATCAATGCAGCACCTGCAGAGGCTAAATTCAACTTTTTTTGCACTCCTACAGACTCCAAGTACACAACAAAAGGGCACGTGCACAAGGTTCCCAGGAAATTTAGAAGAGAAACAGGCCCACAGAATCACTGATCCTCCACCATACCAAACAGGGGCATGAGTTGCTTATCCAAATATTAATTCGATGTTTCAGGCCAAACACGGTACATACATAGTACAACTATGTTCGTTTTGTATGGATAGTATCCATGAACATATGGATAGTTTGTGGCTGGATAGCTAAATCTTACTCTCATTTGGTAGCTTATGGTTCCAGTTACAGTCCCAGTAGAAGTAAAAACCTGTGTTTACACTTGCTATGGTCGGATGGAAAAGGTTTTTTCCTGGCATGCCTCCAGAACATCCAGCTGGAGCATCTGCTCATTGTTATGGAGACTTGGTGACCCCTTTGCTGCACCTTTCTAATTGTGAGCTACAGAGATTTCCGTGTGGTAACAAGATAAATATGGGTTTTACATCCAGCCTTGTTGTGCAGTTCCATTTGTTTTACACATATTAGTTATTGCTCTAACTGTAGATTTGGGCACATTTAGGTGAGTGTCTGTTTTTTTGTTGCTCTTTTCTAACTGAAGATCAACACATATCTGCCTTACTTAAACAACATAGTTTTTTTGTTGTTCCCATCTTCAAGTTTGAGTAAGAGAACTCAGTTTCTGTGCCATGTCATATTTATAACCAACGGAATCAGGTCACGATTACTGTTTGCAAATTTCCTGGACAATTTGCTAAATTAAAGTAGAGCTTAAATAAAAGTGCCTTGATTACATTTACTGTATTTCATAGAGCTTGTTACATGTTCTATTAAGTATGTTACCAGAGCTTCTGAAAGAAAAAAAAATCACCTAATTTAGACGTCTTTCCTTCCACTGAGCAAATGTAATTTCTAAGTGTAAGACTGACCTTCTGCAATAAACAACAAAATTATTTAAAGACTTTTTACCCATCTTTACCAGAACCAATAGTTCTGTGGAGTGCTGTAGGTGTGTGTGTGTGTGATGATGAGCCTTACTGCCTATGGTAGACCCAGAGTTTTGGAAACGGTGTAATAGTAGCAGAGCTGTCAGCTACCTTTCACAGCTTCACTGTTTGGCTGACACAAAAGAAATGCCACAAAGGATGCTGACCAGACCAAACCTTCATAGCTTACTTAAAGCAACTAGAGACAGTTTTTTTCTTTTTGCCATCTTTCTACTTCCTCACACACTTTTCTTTGTTATTGGGCTCTGCAGCTCACCCCCTGTGCTCTGCCACAAAGACCAATGAAAAAAAGTAAAAAAAAAAAAAATTGCTATTTCATTTTATGAGCAAAAGCAGCTGGTGGCTATTTTTACACCTGCCGCGGCACAGAGCTGATATGATTTGGTACAATGTGTTTCGTTTACCTTTATATAATAGTTTGGCCCATACTTGCAGCTTTAACTTTAGAAGCCTCTGAGCTGAATACAAATATGTGTGGCGCCTCTGTGCTGCTGCTTCTGCATGGGTGTTTACCACTCCTGGAGCGTCTCCAGACTCAGATGTATATGGGTGCAGGGTTGCATTTATGCCAGAAAGGTCTGTATTTGCAGTTTTGTAACTTTGTGGAGTGTATAACGCAGCGAAGAGTAAAGTAGGGCAGAGCAGACAGTGCTGTGAAAAAGTATGAGCACCCTTTCTGATTTCTTGTTCATGCCAGTTATTTTGTTAATAACTGATAAGTATTTTACATCACTGTGAAAAATTGTTGGCACAGTAGTCTTTATAGAATTGTTGTAATTGAGCCACACTGAGAAGGCTTCAGGTATACCCTACCGGTCAAAAGTTTTAGATGGGTCTCTTTATTTTTATGATTATTTACATTGTAGATTCTCACCAAAGGAAACAAAACTGTGAATTATACACATGAACACAAAGTGTGTAATCACTCTAATCAATTGTATATGTAGCTGTTCTTTAAAACAGCTAGCTTTAAAATAGTTACACTTTGCCGTGATTTGCACCCTTAGCATTCTCTTGATGAGATTCATGAGGTAAAGTCACCTGAAATAGTTTTGAAAAAAGTCTTGAAAGAACTTCCCAGAGGTTCATTGAGAGATGGCCAAAGGTTAGTATTTCAGTCAACACAGCAAAGGGTGGCTACTTTAAGGAATATAAAATAAAAACATAATTAAATAATTAAATAATTATTTTACAATTTCTCTTTTGCTACATAATTCCATGTGTTCATTCACAGTTTTGATGCCTTCAGGGAGAATCTACATACAATGTAAATAGTCATAAACATAAAAAAACATTAAATGAGAAAGTGGTTCTGAAACCTTTGACCGGTAGTGTATATAGACTCTTTACTGTCAACATCCCAGTCTGATTTAAGTCTGGACTTTGACTATGCCACTGCATTTTGGTTGTTATTTTTAAAGCCATTCAGAGGTGGGCTTTCTGGGGTGCTTTAGATAATTTTTTAGATAATCTCCCTTTCAAGTTGGATAGATTTCAATCACTTTCTTTAGATCAGGATCTGATGTGTTGCTTTTTGAGGTCTGTAAACCTACTTTGTGTTGGCAGACAGGTTTTATTTACATGATTTGTTGAGATCATGCAGTAATCATCCCAGGATGTGGCTTGTAAAATTATATAAAAAAATGTGGTCAATTACAGTTAATTCATGATTTACCATGAGGAGACCATTTAGGTCTAGACTTGTTTAACATTTGGTTTCCCTGATCAACAAAAGCATCATTTGAATACCTGTGTTTCTTCCATTTACTCAGAGTATATTTGTCTAAATATCACATTTTGTTGGATCAAACATAAAGCCAAAAACAGAAAAAAAAATCTGTAAGGGGACACATACAGTACATCCTTGCTCACAATATAAATGACACAAACAGCATTACATTAGCAGGACATTTAGGACGTATTCTTGTGGAGCCGATCTCCCCTGCCTGATGCCACCTAATGTATCAAAGTTAGGCGTGGTTCTCAACCATGCTTGTCCACAAGGAGAGGGACAAAATTATTTTTTCCTATTCTCTGTTTTGTAAATAAATCATCGTTGACAACACAGAATATCTGAACTTGCAGTTTTGAGTGCCACAAACCAGAAGTTGGAGTAGGAAACACATTCCTTGGTGCATTACCAGTATGAATCGATTATTGCTGTCCTCCAGTTTTTATAACAGTACCTTTAGTTTCTTGTGACACATTTTGCAACTATCGTTTCGTATATTGCTTGTGCTCAACAAAAATCCAACTGCAGACTGTGTGTGTGCATATGCTGTACATATGAGTCAAGAAAATCAATAATCCTTATGAGGACTTTTGATGCAGTATCCAGCTGAAGTGTTTTTATCCCTGGTAGTCTCCATTTTATAAACTACCTGGGGTGAGATGAGAGGTTAGACTCTGTGCTTCAAGTTGCACTTTGCTGCTGTTGGATGGATTCAAAAATGGAGAAGTCTTACTTACCTTTCACATTCACAATGGGATTTATGAAAATAAGGAAATAAAAGAAACCAGTAATGGAAGTATAACATGTTTTTTTTACAAAGGCACCAGTAAGACTCGTATTAATATGAACATAAAAAATAAATGGATAATTTGGGTCTGAAAATTACTCCAGAGACAGTAGGTTAAAAGGTTAAATGATGACACATAAAAGCTTTCACAATTTGACAGTTGGATCTGCTGTCTACAGAGAAGCCTTTTGATACATGGAAGGTAACAAGAACGGAGGCAATTTTGGTAGTTTTATTCATATCTCAGCTGAACTGTTTTAAAGAACAAAAAGAGAAATCTTTGGTGTGTAAGATAAATTAGTTATTTAGTGGTTGATTATAAGAAAAGAGCAAGAACTACTAAACTACTACTAAAGAAACTAAAGCTTAGGATTATGTTTGAGATGATTTTACTCTGCTTTTTCCTCCTCCACCAGCAGTGAATTCATGCACCTATGATAAAGCATGTGAGGTCAGTGAGGTTTTTACTAAAGACATCAGATAATGCCACAATTTCTACGGGAAATTCAGGCTTTTGATAACTTTGCTACAAAATGCAGATGTAAAATTTTCAGTTGGGTGAAAAAAAGGAGATGCAGTTCTAATTATTTTTTTCAAATACAATTTTCTCTCTACTTTTGGTCCTTTTGATCCTTAATTTTCCTACTTCCATATAGAAACCCACACCACTATTTTCATTATGAATGTATCCTGCCCCCCAACACCCCCACGCATCCCCTCCAAATGCCGGTGACCCAACATGCAAGAAGAGGACACCCCAAACCCCCCCCAACCCCCCCCAACCCCACACCTAAACCCCAGAGGTGCCACAGGATGCCAGCCATCCACCTTCCCAAACGGTACACCCCGCCACACCAAGCAGGCCGGCCAGCGCCTCCATCAAAGCGAAGCTACATCTCAATCAACATTGCACACTGCCCGGCGAAGAACCCCTCGTCGTAGCCCATCGCCCCCCCCCCCCCCAAACATATGCATGCCCAGAACATGCCCTGGTATGGCGTAGCAGCAGAGAGAATGACTCATATATGGAGGCTTCAGTCCTTAACACAGCTGTCCCAGGTTCAGTACAGACACCGGAGACCTGTGCTACATGTCTTTCCCCTCTCTCCAGCCCGCTTCCTTTCTGCCTACTTTTGCTGTGTTTAGGGTATGCTGTGTTTTGATCATTAAATATGCCAGGATGTGCAATGTGACTAATTATCTCCACCATTACCTGTTTTTTATATGTATATTTTTGGCACAAGTGGCTTTTATTGACAGTTAAAAGACAGGAAATGGGCAGAGAGGAAAGGGGATTAAGAAGTGCAGCAAAAGTCTCAAGGTTGAAAATCGAACCCAGGACGACTGCATCGAGGACTATAGGCACCATTTATGGGGTGCCCAATCGAGAATTTGACTGAGGAAAATTGGTTTTTAGATCAATATTTAAGAGCCTATGCTATGCTTTGAATGATCTTATAAGCATTGAAAAAGCCTTTATGGCTCAGACCAACTAACGGCTGAACAGTTAAAAAGTGCAATTATTAAGTGGCAAATGTTTATCTTTTGGTTAATCTCACCATATGTATGCTGACAAAACACAACTTTTATATCTCCGTTTAACCATTGGACCTTACCTCACTACACTCACTGAGTTATTGTGTTCATATCAATGGGTGGATGGTTCAGAATTTCCTCCAGCTTGAAGCAGACAAGATAAACACCATCGCTTCTGGTCCTACACATGTGTGGATCAAGATCAGCTCAGCCAGACTCATTGTGGCAAAATACCACTGACCACTGAACCTGGGTGTAGTTTTGGACTCGGATTTAAATTTGACAGCCACTTAAAATCTGTTACTAAATCAGGTTACTAAAATCTTTAAAACATTGCCAAAACTAAGGGTTTCCTGTAAAAACGAGACACAGATAAACTGGTTTTTGCCTTTATTTTCAGTAGGTGAGAATAGCGCAACAGCTTCTTTCCTGGGGTTTGTAAAAAAGGCAGCTGCAGCTCATCCAAAATGCTGCTGCCAGAGTCCTGACTAACCCCCTGAAAATGGATCATATCACGCCGGTTCCTAAATCACTGTACTGGCTCCCTGCTTTTCACTTAATAGATTTTAAAATTCTGATATTGGTCTATAAAGCATTAAATGGTCTTGGGCTGAAATATGTTTCTGGGTTGCTTTTTCCCAGAACCAGAACTAAACAAGGTGAGGCAGAATAGTTTCTAAGCACCTTAGCTCTGGAACAAACTCTGTGAAAACCTGGGATGTGCACAGACTGTTGTTTCCTTTAAATCAGGACTGATGAGCTGTTTAAAACATTTGTTTCTTTTCTGCCTTTAACATCTATTTATTTTGCTTATGCTTTTTTCGGTCTTTCCATTGATGTCTAGTATCAAAGGAAGCATTGTGTATGACATTGAGTATGAATGGTACCATATAAATAAACCTGCCCCTTCTTGGCTTATTGGAAACTCTGGGTTGGGCTCTGGGTTGGGCTGTATATAATATGGTTTGTAGACAGTTTTGATTGGTTCTATTTAAAGTTAAACCCAATTCAGCCGTCGTGGTAGGATTTTCAAGAGTTCCCACTTTTGTATCCTTTCACTAAAGCAATGGTTTGCAGAGAGGTAAAATGGATCAAAAGGATCTCATTGTACAGGGGAATGAGTCAGGAGACAGCAACAATAAGCTCCACATCATTATTTATATACTATTGTACAATGAAGATATCTGTCAATAATTGGAGAAAACGTGGGGCAAGAGTATCTCAACAAAACTGGAGATTTCTCCAACAATATTAAAAAGAGGGCAGGAACAGGTCAAGGATTCTACCAAGAGGCTGAAAGCAAAGCTGAAGCAGCAACAATTGTCCTGATGTTTTGATTTTCTATTGTTGTCTCTGTTGCTCCGTGTTTTCCATCCTTCCCGTGTTACTACTCTTTTTTGTAAAGGACAGTTTTTTGTAAGTTTTTTGCTCTTGTTATCGTTCAACAAACATTCAGACTGATTCTTGCCTGTTATGTGTCTGCGTCCCCATACTAAACCTTGACAGCAATATTTGTGGTCTACATGTGACAAAAATCTCCATATTGTTCATATGTATGATCTAAGGAGTGGGTTTGCAAGACAGCAGCCTTTTCTTCCAAAGACAACATCCAGACCTTTCTAAATACTTCACTAAACCCTAGCATTTTGACAAGGGTGTGGATTCTTGTTCATGCATGCGGTAGATGCTTTTATCCAAATCGACATACAAATGAGGATACAACAATGCAGTTAATATCAAAGCTAACAATAGGCTGCTAAGAAGGAACGCCAGTGGTCAGGTTCTGTGAGAGATGTCACGGGTGACAGTATAGGAATAGAGTGCACATGCAGAAGGAGATTGCGCAGGAAAGGAGGTAGAGTGGCTTTTAAGAGCCGCTCTGTTTTTGTCGTTTGTGTGCAACATTAAGATTAATACAACAAAATATTACAGCTAGTGCTTGGGAAAAAAATTCTTTGTTTAATGATTAGTTTTGGTTTTGTAAAAACAGAAAACTAGGAAAAACACAAACATCCAAAAGCTTAAGTATTTCAGTGTCATTTTATTCCGAATTTTGTCCATGTTGGACATTACAGCAATTAACAGCCAAAAACAGCTGCCTTATGTTTAGTTAAATCTGTAGTTAGTTAAATTAGTAAGATCAAACCTGTGGCTGGAAAGCAAATAGTATTTTGCATTCTTTCAAATTAACTTACATTTTGTTTCATTATAAAACTTATTAAAATCATATATCCTAGCAAATTAAACTTCATATCATTGATTGATAGGTATATTTTACCATAAAAAATGAACATAGCTTTGGTGTGCATTTAGGCATTAGACCCTGCAACACATAGTCTGGTCAGAGTCACTCCTGTTAACTCCCTCCCCCCCCCGGTGTTTCTGTGTGTGAGTGGAACTGTCAATGATAACGAAGCAAGGCTGCTCTCTGATAGACTTCCACATTAGATAATCCGTCAACATGTATTAACCTTCAATAAACGCCTGACGCTGAACTTTACAGAGACCAAGAGCACCTGTCAATGGCAAGAATCAGACAGCGTTTTGGAAATTTCTACAATGTGATGAAGAAAACATTGCCTCCTACATCTTTGCGTCCTTTAACTTAATTTTAACCTCTTCAGTGATACTGAAAATAGCTGACTTTTAATTTTCTATACTCAGTAACATCATCCACACCAACCAGATCTGGGAAGCCCATTTGGGATGATGCGCTCACAGACTAGAAAGGATTCAGAGTCTTGAGCTTTTGGTCAGTAGTGGTCAGTGGTACTGAAAATTTAGGTATTAATCTGATAATGTGCAGTATCCCTAATTTCAATGCTGATACTTTTAAATACTTTGTGGGAGGAATTTTATGCAGCAGTTATTACACAGGACATTTTCATATTTCAGGTTTAAGGTTTTTTTTTAGCTTTATAAAAGTTTGTTTTATTTTAAATGGTGGAATTCCTGATTTGAATTTCAAAATATAGTCTATATGGAATCAGTTCTAAGTTATCAACTTTGACTAGCCACACACAATCACTGCCTGACTTGCAGCATCATGAAATCCCTTAAAAAGAACCTGTCTGACAACATGAAGTAGGCTAAAAGATCTCAAAAAGCAATCGTCATACCTAGAAACAGATAATAAACAAAGTCATTGTCATCTATCAGTCTGGAAAGGGTTACAAATACATTTCTAAAGCTTTAGGATTCCAACAAACCACAGTGAGGGCCATAATCTACAGATGGAGCAAATGTGGAACAGTGACGAATCTTCCCAGGAGTGGCTGGGCTACCAAAATTGCTCCTATACTTGCAATCAACCGACCTGGCAAATGTGCGTTCCCTGGCCAACAAGATGGATGAACTGATTCTCCTCACTTGTAAAAACTAGGACCTCCGCGGATCTGCCACCTTCTGCTTTACCGAAGCCTGGCTGAGTGAGAACACCTTCGACTGCGCACTTCTGATACCGGGCTTTCAGCTGTTTAGAGCGGACCGCAATGCGGACTTATCCGGGAAAACGCGAGAAGGCGGAATCTCCTTTTATATAAACGAAGGTTGGTGCAGAGATATCAAAGTGTTAAAGAAGACATGTAGTCCTTTCTCATAAACTGTAAACGGTTTTAGTCACCGAGGGAGTTCACCTCATTTGTACTGGTTGCAGCTACCACCTCAAGTCTCCACTTCAGATGCTGAAAAACAACTGGCTGAGCTGATAACAGATGTGGAGAAAGACATCCAGACTCTCTCATCATTGTTCTTGGGGACTTTAACAAGGCAAGCCTCTCCAATGAACTTCCCAAATACAGACAGCACATTAAGTGTCGCACCAGGGATAAAAACACTCTGGACCACTGCTACACAACTTTGAAGGATGCATATTATGCTGTCACCATGGCTGCTTTGGGACTTTCTGACCACTCTCTGGTCCATCTCATCCCAACCTAAAGGCAGAAATGAAAAGCTTTCAAACCTGTGCTTCGGACTGTTAAGGAGTGGACTGATGACTCAAAGCAGATGTTACAGACCTGCTTTAACTGCACAGATTGGACTGTTTTTTGAAACTAGCCACAGACTGTTTTTTGAAACTAGCCACAGATTTAAACCAACTTACTGAGGTGGTGACATCATACATCAGTTTCTGTGAGGACGTGTGTGTGCAGACCATGACCTTCTGCACATACAATAACAATAATCCTTGGTTCACTTCTCATCTGAGGCAGCTGCGCAGGGATAAGGAAGAGGCTCACAGCAATGGGGACCAGGCCCTGTATAAGCAGATCAGGAACAAACTGACCAAGGAGATAAAAGCAGGGAAGAGAAGCTAAAGAAAGGCTTCTCACATGGAGACATTTCTGCTGTTTGGAATGGTTTGAAAAACCTGACGGCCTACAGGAGCCCTTCCCCCAACCCTGAGCAGAATCCTTGCTTGGCAAATCAAGTTGAATGTCTTCTACTGCAGGTATGAAAAGCAGCAGGTTATACCTCAACCCAACTCCTCCACATTCCATTCAGACTAGAATTCTTGCCATATACCAACCATGCTCCTACCTTCAGACCCCCTATCTATACCAAGGATCTCAGAATAAGATGTAAATATGCTCTTTCAGCACCTGAAGACAAGGAACGCCTCAGGACCTGATAATGTCTCCGTATCATGCGTGAGAGCTTGCGCCGACCATCTGGCACACATCTTCACTGAGATCTTTAACAAGTCACTGGAGCTGTGTGAGGTCCTCACTAAGAGCAAAGTGTACAGGAGTCAAATTCCTTGTTTGCCTGTACAAACTCACCAATAACTGGACTAATAAGGTGTTGAGCTGTGTCATCAGTTATTAGGTTAAGGGGGCAATTACGTTTTTACATACTGCCAGGGTGATGTGGACAGGTTTTTTGCAAGATTTATTAAATCGTAAATTAAATCGTGATTTGGGAACCTCTGTGTATATTACCTTTTGCTATCTTTGTCTGATATTAAAGGTTGTTTAAAGGCCTGAAACCTTTAAGTGTGATAAAAAAGCATTAAGAGAAGGTGGAAGATACTTTTTTTCATTGCACTGTATACATCTTCATTATTTAAATATAACAGAATAGAAATAGACATGATTATTTTCCACAGCACCACAATCGTGAGATAACTGCATCAGATCTCAGAACCCATTACTGTTTAGTATTTTTCTTCAGAAACCATCGACAGAAAGAAAGAAAAAATTTTATTGTGATTTTCATTTTAAAACTTTGTTCAAAAATGGCAAACATGCTATTAATTCAAACTCATCTTCTTTTCTTTCTAGAAGAGATTTAGACTTTTTAAATGATACCTAACTCATAGGGTTGGGTTTTGGAGAATATGCTGTTTGTATTCCAAGAACCATTTTTCAGAGAGAACGGAAGTAAATGAAAATTTAAAAAAATAAAAAATTTTATTACGTAATTTCTGTCTGGAAATGTTATTTTATGTGCAGGTATCTAGGAGCACCTTACATTTTTTTCTAAAGTAATTCAGTCCTGTAATTTAGTGTTTAATCAGCGTGCTCTATAGAAGACATTTGTATTTATTGACCAGTGTAACATAAATTTTCTTTGCAATTCCCTCATTGTCCTCTTGGTTCATTTTGTTATTAGTGTCCTTTTGGGATTTTTTCCAGTAGTCAGAAGGATACAGTCACTACATTTGATGAAGATCCTAATGTGTAGACAATTCTGTCACGACAAGTAGTTCATGGGTGTAATTATAGAAACTTATCAAAATGCAACTTGTGGTGTTACTGGTTTTCCATAAACTGGCTGTATGATCATTCAGTGTCAGAGTAGTGAAACCAGCTCGTTGTTGCTGTTTTCTAAGCTGTAGTGGCTTAGGAAGGTGTGGGTGTCACACACCTCACAGTAAAAACTTGTGAAAATCAACATCTAGCCTGCTTTTTAGATGTACAGGTTCATGTTCCTATTGTGTTAACTTTCAATATACCTTCCTGGATTTTGTTACAATAAGGCGTAGATTTTCTTTGTGATCAACGGTGGTTGCTCTGATCTTTCTGCTTGGTTGCTTTTACATTGCCCATCAGACTGTGAATGAGGCTCAGAGTGGGGAGCAGAGAATGCATGTGAGGATGGGATCTTGTTCTGGGGTATGGAAGAGCAGGCGGGAGTGGCATACACCTCAGAGGTGTCATGTAGGAGCAGAGGTGCTGGGAGCAAATTGCTTTTTAATTTATCCTATTGCCTTTAAGAGCCACTCTCAGCAGCTATTTGCCTACTTCTCTTTCTGCTTAAAAGCTGTTTGCTGTGTATGTATGAGAGAACATCTAATAGAGGAGTTTTTATTGACCTGAAATCAGGAATAACATCATCACACTTTCCACCCTCTCATAATTCTAATGGCTTTGCATCCTAACAAGCACAGTGAAATGTGAACATCACAAACTGTTCCTCGGTCAACAAAACCGAAAAACCCACCACAGGGTTACTATAGTTGCTAATGTGATCTGGTTCTGAGCTCCATCTTCTTACATCTGTTTTATCTCACGCAACCCGACCTCTAAAACTTATGAAATATTAACCAGCGTAACGCTAATGGAGACCACTCGATGTGATTTCTAAGCTGCATTAATTTCTTAATAATGTTCCTCTTGGGGCATTTGGAAGTAGGATGGTTTTTGTTTGACTAGTGTAGGCCTGCAGAACAGATCTAGGGTATACTCACTGAACCTAATACTGACCAAAGAAAGTTGAGCAACCTAAGCTGAAATTCAAAACCTACATTTTGAACATTCCTAAATATTTTGATAAAGCTTTGACCCCCCCAACCCCAGAGGAAATCTGACTGTGATCATGGTCTTTTTTAACTTTATATAAAAGGAAAAACTAGTTACATAGATTTTTGTCTGAAACAGTCAGGTGAGTATTTGTATCAACACAGCAGATGAACATCAAAGCTTTACAATGAAACCCTTGAACCAATGCTCTGAACTTCACATGTAGCATTTGGAAGTTTATTTAAACATCTTCTCTGCTTTTAAAAAACATCTTAATGTTGGTTTGTTTGGATATTTGTACTCCTGACATAGCCCAGCCCTAGACATATGTGTTCATTTAATAAATGAACAAATATGTTTCTTGTGGTGGTGTTTGCAGTAAATTTACTGCCACCATCTTAAATGCAAAGAATTCTGCAGATTTTTAACTTTTTATTTATCCTTTCATTGAACTTTTTCTATGCAGCCAATCTCATTGAGACACAAGGTTGACAGACCTGTTATAAAACATAAAAAATTAGAATGTAACAGAGCAGAAGATTTGTATTTGGTAGTGGGAGTGGACATGTTCTCACAGTGAATAGGGTAAAATAAAATAAAAATTTGGGCGGCACATGGTGTCGAGGTAGAGCGTGCATTTGTTCTCAAAGCAGCCGTCTGGGTTTTGATTCCTGCCCCTGGGACCGTTGCTGCATGTATAGCAATCATAATGTTGTGGATTTGATTCTAGCTTCTTCCGGCCACATGTCAGTGTGACCCTGGGCAGGGCACCCCTAGTTGCCTACAGATCTGTGTATTGGCATATGAAAGTGTGTGAGTTCGACTAGATAATTTAGTTCTTTGGTTCACTCTAATAGTGCTACAAAACATCAGCTCATTTACCATTATTTACATTATTGTGAGTCTTTAGGGTAAATACTAAAAAGTTTACTTTTGATGTAATATTCTGGCGAAACTGTGAAAAATGTGGGTGACTTAAGTGTTGTGGCAAAAACACAGGCACACCAGTGTAGCCAGTGGAAAAAGTTGGTGTGGGAACAGTAGGAAAGGTGTTATATAGACTGGATCTAAATATTACCTATAAAGATCAATTTTAACAGTCAATTTTAAAATGGCCTCAAGTGATCACTTTGTTTTAAAAATGTACAAATGACACAGATAAAAGCAGATAAAAAACTGTGTGGAAACCCATTTTTGTTCAGTTTGGTTTTAGTGAACATTCTGAAGTGCCCCAACTGTGGGAGGCCATAAAGGACAGAATATTATGAAATAAACAAATATAAACATGCCATGGAACAAATAAATGTCCCATTAAATAATTAATTGTACCATTTATTTATTTAATGCATCAATAAATATTTAAAAATACCATTAAATTATGAGATGCACAATTAAATAATTAAATGTCCCATTTATTAATTTAACATACATTTTAAATGATTAATTACATATATTAACTAATAATAATTATTATTTATTTTAAATTATATATAATTATTTCACTCTATATTTATTTATGTCATGGCTCTTGTGCAGCAGTGTCATCATGAAATTACTGAAACTGTTAACTTGAGCCATTAATCTCAGTGGGTGAGTTAAGGCTGCTCCTCAACAGATCCTGACCTCTGATTGGCTGAATGAAATTAATTTATTTTTAAAAAAAGGACATTTAATTAATTCATTTTATTATTTGAAAGGCATATATAATGGGGCATTTAATTATTTATTTGTGCATTTCATAATTTAATGGTATATTTAATGATGCATTAAACAAATAAATGGTACATTTACTTATTAAATGGGATATTTAATGGTGCATTTATTTATTCCATGTGAGATTTACCATTATTTATTTCATGATATATTTATTTATTTAATTTTGTCCCTTTTGGCACTCCATACTAACCAACTCTGTTTGCAGGTGTAGCAGTAGCAGAGATTGTCAGGCTAATTAAGGAGCTCAGAGTGCAGAGAGGTAAGGGGCTAAGATAGAGAGCTGTATCACCTGCTCAACTGCAGGGCATGTTTTGTCATCACCTTGGACCCTTAACAAACCATCCCATGTGGTCGACACAGAGGCTCGTATTCTGCCCGTGTTTTGTTTACTGCTTTTCCTCTCCTCACTCTGTGTCTGTGCAACCCAACGGTTGCAGCAGTCCACTCACTCAGTGCAGTACCACACTGAAACAGTCAGTGAATGTTGATTGTAAATTATAAATCCAACAGAAACCAGTCATTGCAGTCAACTTCTGACATGCTGCTGTATCTCCTTAACCCTAGAAAAAAATCTATATGTTGTCATGATTAATGAAACTCATCTAGAGAGTAGAGCTGGCTGGAGGGACTTTTGTTTGGCAGATTCAGTCTGCAGACTCCAAGTTAGGTTTCTGTATGGAACTTGGCAGTGTTGGGAAATGCATACTGTTAAACATCATGCAGGACCAAAGAGACATTAAGGCAGACCTTCCATATCATGACCCAATCAACTTTGTGATCAATTGCGTATGTTCTGTGTTTTGGGGTTTTGTAATTTGAGTTATTTCTGTATTTTCTATATTAAGCTCTTTTTTTGTGTTTGGTTGTATTTGTAATTATTCCATGTTTCATGTTTCCATGTCATTAGTCCAGTCTTCTCAGCTCCTAGTCTTGCTCCCCACTCAGCTGCAATTCAGTCTGTTGATTGTTGTCAGTTGGTTTCCATGTCACAATCACACATCCACAGTATTTAGGCTCTTTGGTGGATCATTGCTGGTTCCTACTGTTTTTCTCATACTGATTCCTTTGTCCTGAGTTTCTTTTGTGTTTTTCTGTAATTGCCTCATTTGTTCCATTAATTACTCTGTCATTCTGTCTGACACTCAACAACCTTCAGCAATTACGCTCCAGCTGATTTCTTGTTATTCTCAGATTATCAGAAATTAGCTGCTGTTGTTTTACTACTAATGTGTTTAAATACAGATGAAAACTCAAAAGCCTTAATAGCTTTTTATCAATTCAGAAATTTATTTCCCATTGGATGCATAAAGTAAATACTTTTTTCATTTGGAAATGTATTAATTTAATCTCCCAATTTATTTGCTTATTACATTAAAAGTCAATGTTTATGTTTTTGGTTTTACAGGACCAGCAGCTCAAACGCTGTGACACTGCTCTGTCAGCTGTAAACAGGCTCTGAGATTTGTATGGGTCATTCTTGTCCACCAAAGGTAAGATCATCTTTTTTTCAAACCTGTCATGTTTTGATTTACTCCAGCCAATCAGTGACACTTCATTCATTTTAACCAGGTGAAACAGCGCTGAAAAAGTAAAGCATTCACGAGATGGAATAATGACATGTTTGGATTTTGTCTGTATGCAACATGGAACGTTGGTTGCTGTGCTACTGAGTATATTGGGCTACTTTTAGCTTTGGATTGAAAATTTTGATATTTGATTAGTTAATTGTTATTCAGCCACTTAAGAAAAAAAATACAAATATTTACTTTTTTTTGCTCTGATTTTTTTAATACGTCTGTTTTTTCGTCATTTTACATTACTTCACTTAAACTGGAATATCAACACTGTACTGTAAGATTGTGAGCATAGTTAGCATATCAGCATAATACGTTCATAATACATTTAGTCAAGAATTTACCTAATTGGGATTTCAGAGAAACCTGAACATAATGGCTTATTTGTCCAAATTTAATAGTTTAATTTGTCCTTAATTTAATAGTTAATAAAGGAAATATTATGTTCCAAAGGTTAGTTGCGAAGGGTTGTCAGTACACAGTTTTATGTAGTCTTTCTATTTAATGGGTGTAGTGTATCTTGAAAAAGATGCTGAGTCATCTACATGTATTGGTGTTGTTAACCAAAATGCTGAAATACAGGGGTTGGACAATGAAACTGAAACACCTGTCATTTTAGTGTGAGAGGTTTCATGGCTAAACTGGACCAGCCTGGTAGCCAGTCTTCATGGATTGCACATTGCACCAGTAAGAGCAGAGTGTGAAGGTTCAATTAGCAGGGTAAGAGCACAGTTTTGCTCAAAATATTGAAATGCACACAACATTATGGGTGACATACCAGAGTTCAAAAGAGGACAAATTGTTGGTGCACGTCTTGCTGGCGCATCTGTGACCAAAACAGCAAGTCTTTGTGATGTATCAAGAGCCACGGTATCCAGGGTAATGTCAGCATACCACCAAGAAGGACGAACCACATCCAACAGGATTAACTGTGGACGCAAGAGGAAGCTGTCTGAAAGGATGTTCGGGTGCAACCCAGATTGTATCCAAAAAACATTAAACCCCCGGCTGCCCAAATCATGGCAGAATTAATGTGCACCTCAACTCTCCTGTTTCCACCAGAACTGTCCGTCGGAGCTCCACAGGAAACAATATACACGGCCGGGCTGCTATAGCCAAACCTTTAGTCACTCATGCCAATGCCAAACGTCGGTTTCAATGGTGCAAGGAGCGCAAATCTGGCCTGGACAATGTGAAAACATGTATTGTTCTCTGATGAGTCCCCCTTTACTGTTTTTCCCCACATCGGGGAGATTACGGTGGGAAAAAGCCCCAAAAAAAGCGTACCACCCAGACTGTTTCATGCCTAGAGTGAAGCATGGGGGGGGATCAGTGATGGTTTGGGCTGCCATATCATGGCATTCCCTTGGCCCAGTACTTGTGCTAGTGGGCGCGTCACTGCTAAGGACTCCCAACCTTTCTTGAGGACCATGTACCCCATGATTCAAACATTGTATCCTGAAGGCGGTGCCGTGTATCGGATGACAATGCCCCAAAATACCCAGCAAGACTGGTGAAAGATTGGTTTGATGAACATGAAATTTTAAGTTGAACATCTCCCATGGCCCTCACAGTCACCTGATCTAAATATTATTTTGAGCCATTTGGGGTGTTTTGGAGGAGGTCAGGAAACTTTTTCCTCCACCTATCAAGTAGTGACCGGGCCCACTTTCTGCAAAAAAGAATGGCTTAAAAATCCCTCTGACCGCTGTGCAGGACTTGTATATGTCATTCCCAAGACGAATTGACGCTGTATTGGCCGCAAAAGGAGGCCCTACACCATACTAATAAATTATTGTGGTCTAAAACCAGGTGTTTCAGTTTCATTGTCCAACCCCTGTAGTTTGTTATGTATGATTCTGGATACTGGATTACATATGAGCCCTAATTTATTGATAGGCTTAAGCACAGACTTGGGTGACTTTGGTGCTTTGTTATTATGACTTACATCACCCTCCATAATCACTGGCATCCCTACTAAAAATGTTGAAAGAGGCCAGAATCCAATCTTTATTACAGCAGCATTGGATCACACTGAAAATTTTAGAAAAATCCCATCTTTATTATGAGCCTTTTTATTCATTAACAAACACACATTTGTAATGTTTAAAACAATATTAAAGTACGTTTAACATTATCCTTATAGCCACACTAAGTGGCAGCCATAGCTAGTCCAATAAAATAAATGTAACTGACGCATTTTTGTAATTTATACACTTTTTCCAGGTGGATTCAGCTGTCTCAGAACTTTAAATTAGTAATCCATGCCGTTCTGTTTCCATTGGGTATCAGTATCATAAAAAAAACGTTTTTTTTTAGCCACTCTTCAAAATGGGAAAAACAAGAGAGCATAGCATTTAAGTCAGACAGATATGCATTGCTCTTCATTAGTCACAAATGGCTAACAGAAAACACTTACTCACCTAAATTTGTCCAGATTTACAATCAGAACAATAAAACGTTTAAAACAACTGGAACGAGGCTGGACAAGGACCCAAGCTTATCTTGCCACCAATCATAGAGAAGGACGGTAAGGGGGGTATAATATATCTCCACTGCTGGAGAACTGTAGCACAGTGGCAACTTGGGGTCACTAAGTCTCTATACCAACCATTTATTTAAAAGCTTTTTGCACATCTTTATCAGGGTTGCTAATAAATGTGGCGGGTGAGTGAGTCTTAAGAAATGGGTTACTCTGCTAGTTGCATTTGCATTTATTAGACCGTCTCCTTTGTTACATACTGTTCACATTTCTTATTTGTGGATCTTGAGTAACTGTTGTATGATGGAGTGTTAGGTTGATTGTAGATCAAATAAATAAATTATGTGATTGTAGATCAAATAAACAAATTATGTGGCCCCTTAGAAGTAGATTTCTGCCCAAAAACTCTAGATTAATTTTTACATATTTACAAGAAAAGACTTGGCTACTCCCCAGTGGCGTAAAGTGTGCCTCTATGTGATATGAAATATACATAAACTACATTTCCCACCCACTGGTATTCACTCACCAATGAATTCCCACAGAGAGACTCGTATGTTTCTTTCATGGAGCGTTGTTAAGAGTGCCCCAGCGGTGCAGCCAAATAGCCAATCGTGTGCAGTTGCTAGGGCAAATGAATAAATATATATGGCCAATCAGTGTTGCAGAATTTCATGGCCTTGGGGCAATGAAAATATAGCATAAAAAGTGCTGGATAAAAAGTTTTTCTGTCTAAGAGACCCAGCAATCCCTCATACTGAGCATGCATGTAGTGACAGTGGAGAGGAAAAACTCCCTTTTAACAGGAAGAAACCTCCAGCAGAACCAGACTCAGTGTGAGGGGCCTTTTCCCCACGACCCACGGGGGGGTTTAAAGAGAACAGAGCAGAGACAAAAAGAAAAAAGAAGCACTGATCCAGGGCTTTCTATGGGAAGGAAAAGTACATGTTAATGGATGTAGCTCCTTTAGTCGTTTCACCTAGAAAGAAAGAACATATAAAGAGGCGTGATCGGGAGGAATGGCCTCCCCAATCTGAATCCGAGTGGTGCTTTGTTATTGGACTTCTGTGCTAGTCAGGAAAAATTGTCCTAAAAAACACCATGTTTCAAACAAAAGGGTGTCCAATGCACGGGCACCAGGACACCCTAGGCAGGAGGTCAATGATCGATTTTTTTGTCATCTAAACCCTTCGGCGCATGTTTTGGACATTGGGGTTGAAGAAGGGGCTGAGCTGTCCACTGATCGCCACCTGGTGGGGTTGAAATCCGCTGGAAGAGGAAAAGGGGGGACAGACTTGGCAGGCCCCAACGCATAGTGAGGGTCTGCTGGGAAACCCCGGGGGAGCCCTCGCCAGGGATGTATTAAACTCCCCCCTCCGGGAGAGCTTTGACCAGATTCCAGGGGATGTTGGAGACATTGAGTCCCCGGGGGACCATGTTCTCCACATCTACTGGCGATGCTGCTGCCCGTAGCTGTGGCCGTAGGGCTGCGGTGCCCTTTGTGGGGGCAACCCCAAAAACCCAGTGGGGGACAATGGCAGTAAGGGGGCGCTGTCAGCTGAAAAAGGATCCTATCAGGTGGTGGTTGGCTTGTGGGCTCCTGAGGCGGCTGACGGGTACCGTGAGAAAACGGTGCTGCGGCCCGGGCTATGGCAGAAGCAAAACTCGGGGCCCGGGGGGAGTTCGGTGAGGGCCATGGAGAAGGAAATACCGGTTTGGCCTCGAGCGATTCTGGCAACCGTCCGGCGCCTCAGGAGGGGGAAGCAGTGCTTCGCCAACACTGTTTATAGTGGGGGTGGGGGGCTGCTGTCCTCGACTGAGGACCCTTACGGGCGGTGGAAGGGGTACTTCGAGGGAAAACTCCTCAATCCTGCTATCATGCATTCCCTGGTGGAAACAGAGGCTGGGGACCGGGGTTGGACTCTTTTATCACCCCGGCTGAAGTCACCGAGGTAGTTAAAAACCTCCCCGGTGGAAAGGGGTTCGGGGTCGATGAGATCTGCCCTGAGTACCTCAAATCTCTGGATGTTGTGGGCTGTCATGGTTGACACGCCTCTTCAACATTGGCATGGCGTTCGGGACAGTTCCTTGGACTGGCAGACTGGGGGGGTGGTCCCCCTCTAAAAAGGGGGACCGGAGGGTGTGTTTCAACTACAGGGGGATCACACTCCCCAGCCTCCCCAAGGGTACGCCAGGGGATTTGAGAGGAGAGTCCGGGCGATAGTTTGAACTCGGGTTCAGGAGGAGCAGTGTGGTTTTCGTCCCGGCCCGGGGAAAATGGACCCCCTTTATACCCTCTACAGGGTACTCGAGGGTTCATGGGATTTGGCCCAACCGGTCCACATGTGTTTTGTGGGCCTGGAGAAGGGAAAACGACTGTGTCCCTCGTGAGCCCCGAGGGGTGCTCCAGGGGTAAGGGAATCGGGGGGCCTTTATTAGGGGGCCATTCGGTCCCTGTACGAGCGGCAGGAGTTTGGTCCGCATTGCCGGCACTAAGTCAGACCTTTCCCGGGGCATGTTGGACTCCGGCAGGCTGCCCTTTGTCACCGGGCCTGTTCATAACTTTTTTTGGACGGATTTCTAGACGTAGCCAAGGGCCGGAGGGGGTCTGTTTTTGGGGACCAGTGGATTTCGTCTCTTTTTTTTGCAGATGACGTGGTCTTGCTGGCCCCCCCCCTAGCCAAGACCTACAGCATGCGCTGGGGCGTTTCGCAGCCCTTTTGAAGTGGCTGGGATGAAGATCAGCTCCTCCAAATCAGAGGCCATGGGACTCGACCGGAAAAGGGGGGCTTTTCCTCTTCAGGTTGGAGGAGAGTTCCTGCCCCAAGTGGAGGGAGTTCAAGTATTTGGGGGTCTTTTTCACGAGTGAGGGAAGAATGGAGCGGGGGACGACAGACGGATCGGTGGGGACTGCTGCAGTAATGGGGGGGACTGTGCCGGTCCATTGTGGTGAAGAGAGAGCTGAACCGAAAAGGAAGCTCTCAAATTTTCCCGGGCGGTCAACGTTTTCCTACCCCACCTATGGGGCCCGAATTTGGGTCATGACCCCAAAAACAGATCCGGATACAAGTGCTGAAATGAGCTTCTCCGTAGGGGTGGGGACTCCCTTAGAGATAGGGTGAGGGGCTTGGCCATCCAGGGGGGGCCGGAGTAGAGCCTCTGCTCCTCAACATCAAGAGGAGCCAGTTGAGGTGGCTCGGCATCTATATCGGATGCCTCCTGGACGCCTTCCTCGGGAGGTGTTCCAGGCACGTCCCACCGGGAGGAGGCCCAGGGGACGGCCCAGGACACGCTGGAGGACTATGCTCTCGGCTGGCCGGGGAAACGCCTTGGGCTCCCCCGGAGGAGCTAGAGGAGGTGTCTGGGGAGAGGGACGTCTGGGTGTCTCTGCTTAGTTTGCTGCCCCCGCGACCCGGTCCCGGATAAGCGGAAGACGACGAGTACGAGTACGAGGATTTCAGGTTTTTTTTGTTGCAAATGTCTGACTTTATAATCTCAGAAAATAGTTTTTTTGTACACATTTCTGACTTATCCTGATTTTTTTTTCTCGTAAATATGTGAAAGTAAGTCTAGAAATTTCTGAGTTATTTGGCAGATATTTTCTCCTCCGTGGTCACATAATTTTTATTCTTCATCTACAATGGCCCTAAGACTCCATCGTACTATAGCATGTGGGCACAGTTTTTTTAAAAAACCCTGGGTTCCCTTTCCTTTCACTGTTTTTCTAAAGTACTGATGTTCTTGTTTTGAGGAAGTCGGGTAAAGTGTTGTTCCTACCTGACAAACAATTCAGACTCTCATGCTGGTTGCCTGGGAATCATAGACTGATGTTGCACTTATTTAGGGATGTAACATAAAAGGAAGGAAAAAAAGCACAGCATAATGAACGTTCTTTTCCAGCATTTGACATAATGTTACTCTTTAGCCACTGATTTACTCAACTCCTACAAACAAGGGTTTTTTGTTTCTTTTTCTGCTGAGGTTAATCTTCCTGACAGTTTAAACAAATAATTCCCAAGGTTTGGCACATCTTAACTCCAGGTCATGTTTTTTTTTTTGTCTGTTCTGAGTTTGTTTTTTTGTGTGAAATGGAACTCCGCTACTGTAAGGGAGTCTCTTGGGGGAGCAGTAGATCAGCTGAGCTGCACCCCATCACCTCGACCAGGATTTGCATCCTGGAATCAGATCAGAATCAGAATAGGCTTAATTTGCCAAGTTTGTGACACAAACAAGGTTGATTTGAAATACTAGCATAGGATATGAAACCACTTTAACCACCTCTCAGAGTACTTGTTGGTTTTTGGTACCGAAATACTGATTGGTTCAGTCCTCCTATCTCTTGATACACTGTAGCTCTCATCTGCACAACAAGTGTTTGTTTGTTTGTTTTGGGATTTCATACTTCATGTCCCATCTCCTAAACATTTTGTGATGGTTAAAGAGTGGAGTAAGTTGCCTTCTGTGGGCTAAATGTTTCTGGCAGGTTTGGAAAAGGTGAAATTACGGACGAAGTGTCAACGACTCTCTAAAACACCTTGGAGTTCAAGCAGGAATTAAACCTTTGAGTTACTAAGCGCAAAATACAACAACATAGACCCCGCACTATTGAGCAACTGAAGGTGTACATCAAGCAAGAATGGGAAACAATTCCAACTACAATTAGTGTCCTCAGTTCCCAAACGCTTATTGAATGTTGTTAAAAGCAAAGGTGATATAACACAGTGGTAAACATACCCCTGTCCCAGCTTTGTTGCCTGGGAAGTTCAGAAGGAGTAAATATTTGCAAAAAAAAACAATAAAGTTTATCAGCTTGAACATTAAATATCTTTTCTTGTAGTGTATTCAGTTGGGTATAGGTTGAACAGGATTTGCAAATCACTGAATTTTTTATTTCCGCTTTAAACAACATCCCAACTTCGTTTGAAATGGGGTTGTTGGCAAAATACAATGATCGACACAAGACACAGCGGCAGAAATGCACCGATTAGAGATTTGTGGCCAATTTGACCTGCTGATGCTAATTTGAACTAATTTAACTTTTTTAAGAACTGTAATGAACTGTATGGCTGCACAATATTGGAAACACATGCATTTCTGAATTTATTGTTAAATATTGTCATTACAATACTGATTGCAAGAAACACCCACATTTTCCTTTCTCTTTTCTGTTCTTTGATCACAATCTCCCCAAGCTTTAGAATCTTAGTCACTAAGTTTTAGATTCGGTGTTGCATAAATAAATGTAATTACCCATGTATGTTATTTCCAAGCTGAGTTTGAATTCATGGCACCAGAGACATTCTAAACCACCAAATATTGCATCCAAGCACAGCTTTGCAATTGCACACATTGAAATTGCAGCAATGACTGCAAAATTGTGCACCTCTAATTACCTGCGCTCAAAAGATTTAATTTAGCTTCCTTTCATGTTGGTCATTACATACTTATATTAGAAGCAAGGGTGGTGTTTACACTGTGTGTGTAGTTGCTGTTAAACATGGTTTTACTGTTTTAAACAAAAGACCAAAAGATATGGATCTGTTTGTAGTATCTCATTATTAACAATTAGCATGATTAGCTGAATTAGTATTACAAAAGTAAACATTATTTTTGTGTGTTTTAACTGATGAAAGAAGACTCTCACTTTAACTTTGAGTTTTATCAAAGACAGACACTATCCAAATTCATGATGTCTTATGACAGACTTCCTGCTGTCTTTTGGCCTGGGAACAATTTACGTTTTGGCCATTTCAACAACACAACTCTATGAATTTAAAGTCTAGCTCTCTGTTATAGCAACCTGAAAAAATGGATATGCCGCTGTAAGATAATCTTTCATATGGTGTCTGACACCTTTTGTGCAGTCTCTGACTTCATTTTTAAACAATTAATTTCTACTTAAAACAGCTGACTTCTACACTAGAGTGTTGTGCTTAGGTCAACCTGGTAATGCTTGTCTGTGGTGTGTTCACTAAACTGACAAATAGTTGGATGTATGAGTTTTCCACCTGTCAGTCACTGTTCAAGGCCTGTGACCAGTCAGCTTCTTGAGGCATCTATAGTAGAGCTGCACAGCATTAGGAAAGCATCAGAATGTGATGTTATTGAGGACGATAACGTTTGTGATAAATCCACGTTTTTCTCTCTAGTCTCCCCTTACACCTGCTTCTTACATTCTCTGTAACCTTTAGCATCTTGGATCCTATCATCTTTGTTAGGTGTGCACTAACTCCAGAGAATCTACTCCAGATATTCTCTTGAGTCTGTATATTACATTGACATTCAAAGTGGGAATTTATGACTCTTGGAATGCAATGACCCACAGTTATTGCATTCCAAACAGTCCTTTGCTATACTGATGTTGCACAAACTGAACCTGTGATGACAATATACACTCACCGGCCACTTTATTAGGTATACCCGTCCAACTGCTCGTTAACGCAAATTTCTAATCAGCACTCACATCGCACCAACTCAAACCGAGCATCAGAATCGGGAAGAAAGGTGATTTTAAGTGACTTTGAACGTGGCATGGTTGTTGGTGCCAGAGGAGGCTGGTCTGAGTATTTCAGAAACTTCTGATCTACTGGGATTTTCATGCACTACCATCTCTAGGGTTTATAGAGAATGGTCTGAAAAAGAGAAAATATCCAGTGAGCGGCAGTTCTGTGGGCGCAAATGCCTTGTTGATGTCAGAGGTAAGAGGAGAATGGCCAGACTGATTCGAGCTGATAGAAAGGCAACAGTAACTCAAATAACCACTCATTACAACCAAGCCATGCAGAAGAGCATCTCTGAACACAAAACACGTCGAACCTTGAGGCGGATGGGCTATAGCAGCAGAAGACCACACAGGGTGCCGCTCCTGTCAGCTAAGACCAGGAAACTGATGCTACAATTCGCACAGGCTCACCAAAATTGGACAATAAAAGATTAGAAAAACGTTGCCTGGTCTGATGAGTCTTGATTTCTGCTGCGACATTCGGATGGTAGGGTCAGAATTTGGCGTCAACAACATGAAAGCATGGATCCATCCTGCCTTGTATCAACGTTTTAGGCTGGTGGTGGTATTGTAATGGTGTTGGGGATATTTTCTTGGCAAACTTTGGGCCACTTAGTACCAATTGAGCATCATGTCAACGCCACAGCCTACCTGAGTATTGTTGCTGACCATGTCCATCCCTTTATGACCACAGTGTACCCATCTTCTGATGGTTACTTCCAGCAGGATAATGCGCCATGTCATAAAGCATGAATCATCTCAGACTGATATCTTGAACATGACAATGAGTTCACTGTACTCAAATGACCTCCACAGTCACCAGATCTTAATCCAATAGAGCGCCTCTGGGAACGGGAGATTCGCAACATGGATGTGCAGACGACAAATCTGCAGCATCTGTGTGATGCTATCATGTCAATATGGACCAAACTCGCTGAGGAATGTTTCCAGTACCTTGCTGAATCTATGCCACGAAGGATTAAGGCAGTTCTGAAGGCAAAAGGGGGTCCAACCCGGTACTAGCAAGGTGTACCTAATAAAGTGGCCGGTGAATGTATTTTCAATTTACCGAGCAGCCTCAATCTCTATTATGTATCATTATACTTTATTTAGATAAAAAAAACGCACAAATCTGTATCACTTTTGATCAGTTCATGTGGGATTGTAATGAAATCTCATCTGGTTAAATTTCTTTTTTGGGTTTTCTATGTAACAGAATCATTGGCACGTTTTTTCATCATGCTTTACCTTGTGTGCTCAGAGTTCCTGGTTTAGGTACATCAGGTTCAGATTGTGATACAGAGTAAAATGCAGGGCAGGAGAGGTTAAGTGCGTTGATGTAGGGACAGAACAGTTATCCGTCCATAAGCTTTCCCTCTAATATCAAGGTCAGCTTGTTCTTAAGTCCTCAGTTCTCCAAAATGTCATTGGTTTAATGAATTCTCTGGAGACTCTCTTAGGAAAGACCTTTTTAATAGTGGGAGAATGACTATTAATCAACTGGCAAGGGGCCAATTATGGTTGACGGTCACTGTGTGAGCTTACAGTGTGAGGACTAATTTGACCCCTCAAGGTCTGAACAAGGGATTTAAATTCACATGTTCTTCGATTTTATACAGCTGAACTTTGGAAATGTAGAACCCACATTGCTCCGTATAGTGAGAAAATGTTTTTTTTTGTTTGCTTTTGTGTTGAGCTTAAATGTTTAAGAACCCCACTGAGAGTCATTATTCTAGAATTGAAAATACATTTTTATGGACAATTATCCTCTCCAGTATCGGAATGCCCTGCAGCTAAAAAGGATTTTTGCTGATATCTTTTTTCTTTTGGACATTTCAATTCAATTTCAATTCAATTTATTTATATAGCGCCAATTCACAACACATGTCGTCTCAAGGCACTTCACAAAACTCAGGTACATACATTCCAATTAATCCTAATCATTGAACAGTGCAGTCAGATTCAGTTATTTATTCAAATTAGATAAAAAGTTTTTCTATCTAAAGAAACCCAACAGATTGCATCGAGTCAGAGATTTGTAGCAGTCACTCCTCCCGGATGAGCACGTAGAGACAGTGGACAGTCACTGGCGTTGACTTTGCAGCAATCCCTCGTACTGAGCATGCATGTAGCGACAGTGGAGAGGAAAAACTCCTTTTTAACAGGAAGAAACCTCCAGCAGAACCACGCTCAGTGTGAGCAGCCATCTGCCATGACCGACTGGGGGTTAGAAAGAACAGAGCAGACACAAAGAGAACAAAGAAGCACTGATCCAGGAGTCCTTTCTATGGGAAGGAAAAGGTAAATGTTAATGGATGTAGCTCCTTTAGTCGTTTCACCTAGAAAGAAAGAACAGATAAACTCTGAGCCAGTTTTCAAGGTTAGAGTCTGAAAGAGGGCACATAGAGTTAGTCACAGCAAAAGCTCAGTCAATTGCCATGTCTAGGAGAGAGAAAGGGTTAAACACTGAAAGACAGGGCCATGTGGATCATCGGTAGAAGGTGAGCATTAAGTTGCTGCCAGCAGAAGCTTGGACAATGCCCCTCTCTAGAAAGGTGTCACAGGTAGACACAGAATCAGGCCAGGTGTAGCTTCTAGGAAGAGAAAAGAGAGAGAACAAAGTTAAAAGCTGAAATAACAGAAAATAATGCAAAATTGTAGAGTAGTGTGAGAATGTAGCGAAGAGGGTGAGAGTGGTCATTATGTCCTCCAGCAGCCTAAGCCTATAGCAGCATAACTACAGAGATAGCTCATGTTAACTTAAGCCACTCTAACTATAAGCTTTATCAAAAAGGAAAGTTTTAAGCCTAGCCTTAGAAGTCGTTTGTCCATCTAGAGCCCACTGATGGCCATTGTTATACTAAAAACCACAACGATTGGGATACCTCTCTCTTTCAGATTGATTATAACTATTGGAAAAGAGAGGGGGTCATACAGGTAGCAGAAATGGAGGGTGTGTTTGCACCTTAACCATAACTGAGCCGGTTTAGGCTAATCCTGACTCCCCCTTACTCCATCCAACAGGGAGGAAAGAAGACGGAGGTAAAAATAAGGAAGATAGCTCAGGATAACCTAAGCCACTCTAACTATAAGCTTTGTCAAAAAGGAAAGTTTTAAGCCTAGCCTTAAAAGTAGACAGGGTGTCTGCCTCACTGACTAAAACTGGGAGCTGGTTCCACAGGAGGGGAGCCTGATAACTAAAGGATCTGCCTCCCATTCTACTTCTAGAGACTCTAGGAACCACCAGTAAACCTGCAGTCTGAGAACGAAGTGCTCTGTTAGGAACGTATGGAACAATCATATCTCTGATGTATGATGGAGCTAGATCATTAAGGGCTTTATATGTGAGAAGGAGAATTTTAAATTCTATTCTGGATTTAACAGGGAGCCACTGAAGGGAAGCTAAAGTAGGGGAAATATGATCTTTCTTTTTAATTTTCATCAGAACTCTTGCTGCAGCATTTTGAATCAGCTGAAGGCTTTTAACTGCATTTTGTGGACATCCTGATAGTAAAGAATTACAATAGATTATACAATTTAATGCCATCCAGGTTAAGTGATTGACTAAGCAGTTTCTTTTTTAAAGACTCCTGTCCAAAGACGACAACTTCTGTCTTGTCTGAATTTAGAAGCAGAAAATTTAAGGTCATCCAAGTTTTTATGTCTTCAAGACATGCTTGTAGTCTAATTGGTTGGGCTCATCAGGATTTATGGATAAGTAAAGCTGAGTATCATCAACGTAACAGTGAAAATATATTCTATGCTTCCTGATAATTTTACCTATTGGAAGCATATATATAGTAAAGAGAATTGGCCCAACTACTGAACCCTGTGGTACTCCACAATTACACCATCTGCATTTATGATGCATCACCATGGCAACATGGTTGTTTTTTACAACCAGGAGCAGCTGATTCATATCTCAAAAGCTCAAATAATACTTCTATTAAAACCTCAAATAACTGGTGAGTTGAAAAGGAGGCGCCGTGGATGCAAAGCAGGAGCAAAGAGAAGTGAGAGAAGGAGGAAGTTCAAACCATCTCTTCCATCGATTATGGTGGGCAATGTGAGAGCGTAGGGGAACAAGTTGAATGAACTCCAAGCCCTGCAAAGGACCCAGCCAGAGTATCGGGAATGCAATATTATGTGTTTCAATGAGACATGGCTGCAGGATCATATCCCTGACTCCAGCATCTCTCTGCCAGGGTTTTTTAACATAAGAGCAGACAGAGATTTAAAGAGAAGTGGCAAACGCAAAGGAGGTGGACTGGCAGTACTTAAGAACAACAGATGGTGTAATCCAGGACATGTTACTATGAAGTATCGTCTCTGCAGCCCAGATATTGAACTGTTAGCAATAAGTTTTCATCCATATTATTTACCCAGAGAGTTCACCAGTGTTATTTTGGCAACGGTATATGTTCCACCTTCAGCTGTCACACCTCAAATGTTTTATCTTCCACCTCAGCCATAGACCCTTCTGCTTCTACATGTTTACCTTCAACCACATCAGAAGATGCTGATGCTCCTTTTGCCTCCACCTTCCACCTGTGTGTCTCAAGAAGTCAAGTGAAGAGACAACTGGAAAGACTGAACCGCAATTAGGCTGCAGGTCCAGATGGTGTCAGCCCTAGAGTCCTGAAGGCCTGTGCAGAGCAGCTCTGTGGGATTCTGCAGTACCTCTTCAACCTTAGCCTGGCCCAGATGAAGGTTCCAGTGTTGTTGAAGACCTCCTGTCTTGTTCCGGTACAAAAAAAAAAACTCACCCGTCAGTCCTTAATGACTATAGACCTGTTGCCCTGACATCCCACTTCACGAAGGTCCTAGAGAGACTCCTGTTGGAGAGTAAGCAAACGATAAACTGCCAGGATCCCCTTCAGTTTGCTAATCGCTGTGGAGTTGGAGTTGAAGATACCATCATACACCTGCTTCAACAAACCCACTGTCATCTGGACAAAGGCAGCAGCACTGTGAGGATCATGTTCTTTGTTTTCTCCAGTGCATTAAACACAATTCAACCTGATTTGCTTTGTCAGAAACTCCAGAAGACTCAGGTGGAGGCCTCAACCATCTCCTGGATCAAAGACTACCTGACAAACAGACCACAGTTTGTGAGACTGAAGGGTTGTGTGTCTAACCAGGTAGTAGCAGCACAGGAGCACCACAGGGGACTGTACTCTCACCATTCCTCTTCACTCTGTACTCCTCAGACTTCCAGTACAAGACAGACTCCTGTCATCTGCAGAAATACTCGGATGATTCTGCAGTTGTGGGGTGGATCAGAGATGGACAAGAAGCGGAGTACAGGGAGCTTGTGGACCGCTTTGTGGCATGGTGTGGAAACAATCATCTCATCTTGAACATGAATAAAACAAAGGAGGAGATTGTAGATTTTAAGAGAAGCAGGAATAAGTCAAAAACTATTTCCATCATGGGAGAAGAAATGGAGGTGGTGGAGGAGTATAAATACCACGGTGTTCATCTGGACAACAGACTGTAGTGGAGATGGAACTGTGAAGCCATCTACAAGAAGGGACAGAGCAGACTGTACTTCCTGAGGAAGCTTTAGGTCCTTCGGTGTTTGCAGCAAGATGCTGCATATGCTCTGTTGTGAAGAGTGTGATCTCTTCTTCTCTTCTGTTGGGGTAGCAGCATCAGAGCCAGGGACTTAAAGAAGCTCAACAAGCTAATAAAGAAGGCTGGCTCTCTTCTGGGGACTCCTCTAGAACATCTGGAGATCATTGTACAAAGAAGGATTCTTCATGAAATAAGGAACATTATGGAGAGCCCTGTGCATCCTCTTAATCAAACTGTTGTACAACAACAGAGTGTCTTCAGTCAGAGGTTTCTTCAGATCTGCTGTAAGACAGACGCTACAAGAGATCGTTCCTGCCCACAGCCAACAGCATCTACAACTAGTATTTTTGAATTTGAATTGAATTGAATTGAATATGTCCACATATGGACAAAATATGGAACAGTGGTGAACCTTCCCAGGAGTGGCTGGCCTACCAAAATTACCTAATGAAGGCAATGGAGGCTCATTCAGGAGGTCAGAAATAACCTAGAAAAACATCTAATGTGCTAGGTGGACAAAAGCATGCAGCTAGATATCTGTTGACTGTCTGTGTGCTGCATAAGTTAGATTATGAGCAGAGGAAGAAAAACAAAAGTAATTGAGAGAAAATAAAGTGTAAAGAGATGCTGTGAATCATAATTGTGTTTCTAAAGTCCAAAGAACTTCCAGATGCTGCTGCAGAAAACATGCAGAGCCCTAGATGGTATCACGTGCTCTTTAGCAGCACAGAAGTTGGCCCTGTGAAAACTGTTTAGGTCTCATTGTGAGAGTAGCTCACATGCACTTCTTGCTTAATGAAGGACTCCTCTAGTGTCAGAGAACAGAAACCTTCAGTTAGCTGCAGATACGTTCTACACAAAATATGTTGCAATACATGCTCCTAAGAAAAAAAGAGACTTGTTGGACATTGACGTCCAACTGCAGGTCACATATGCTTCAGATGCTGTTCATAGCATGTTCACCAGATGGCACATAAATATTGTGCTGTGATAAAGTTGTTGCTCCGTTACAAATGTAGTTTGTTTTTGCTTTTTTGTCATGTTTAAATGTTTCAAATAATCAAATCAATTTTTATTTTAGACATGGATAACCTGAGTGAATACAAAGTGCAGTTTTTAAAGGATTATTTTATATATATCAATAGGAAAGAGATATACCAAACCAACCTGACTCTGTAAAAACATAACTCCCGAGCTTGTTAAATAATGAGTAAGCTGTGATTAACCATATGTTTTGGTTCAGTTTCGCTAGTCACATCAAGGCCTGGGAACTGACTGACCTGTAGCATCAATATGTAATTTAAATAGAACTTATCTGAAAACATGATGTAGGCTAAAATATCCCAAAAAGCAACAAATAATTTCTTGATCTAAAGAAGAATAGAGGAGAACAAAGTCATATACATTTATCAGGTCTTTTCTCTCAAACTTCCCAGGAATGATTGACCTACCAAAATTATTCCAAGAGTTCATTGTTGATTTGCTCAAAAGGTCACAAAAGAAGCCAGAACATCCAAAGCAATGCAGACCACACTTGCCCCACCTAAGGTCAGTGTTAGTGCTTCAACAAAAAGACTGGAAAAAATGGCATCTATGGAAGGGTTCCCAGGTGAAACCATTGCTGACCAAAAGGAACAGGAAGGACCATCTTATATCTGCCAAAAACCATATTATAATCCCCTAGAACTTTGAGAAAATGTATATAATAAAGAAAAAAATTGAACTTTTTGGAAGGTGTTACATCTAGTATGAATGAGGAGAATGATGCCTTAGGGTTCCTATGCTGCTTCAGGACCTGAACAACTTGGCATATTTGATGTTTAAAAACCTTCCAGTGTGACTGACTTGACAAAATACTGCAAAGAAAGTGGCCCATAATACCTTCACAGTGACGTAAAAGATTCATTGCAATTCCTTGTTTGTGCTAATTATTAGCTTTAGGGACAATTGCCTTTTTACATAGGGCCAGGGTAGTTTGGATAGCCTTTTTTCTTAATAAAGAGAGTAATCATTATTTACTCAGGTTATCTTTGTCTGAAATCAACAGTTGTTTGATAATTTTAAATATTGAAATGTGAGAAAAAAAATAATCTGTAAGGTGCTTATTTTTTTCACGTCACTGTACTTTGTAAGCTAATTCTGCTCTGCCATGTAACTCATCTAAATATAAATGATTATGATGAAAAGTTGACCGACCTTTTTAGTGGTTTTGAATATGCAGAGGAAGACTTGTCATGACCCGTTGCCATGACCTCAACGGTTTTTAGAAAAGGCAGAATGGTATACTCAGAATGCGTATAAACATATTTCTTCAGTTTCTTTTGGTCCCTTTTTAAGTTTGTTTAAAACAATACAGTTTCAAAGAAAACACCTTGTAGAGAATTTAAAGCTTAAATGACATGCAAGTCATTTTGCCTGAGGGATTATTTCTTATTACCCCCTTCATTTGGTTCAGGAAGTAAATAAATAATGTTCATTGTTCATTTTTACTTATTTAGCACCAGAAAAAGCCAGAAGGTACTTGTTACAATTTCATGCATTGAACACATATCACTAGACTTTACAAAGTTAATGTTAACCAAGTAATTGTTTTTTTTTTATTGATAGGACAGAAAACAAGGATGATGGCTTTCAGCTGTGCAGTCAACATCAGTCCTCAGTCAACTGTCCAATCATGTTAGGAAATTACTTGTTGTAATATAACACAGTCACAGTCTTTACATCTGCATTTAATACATTAATGACACCAACCTTTCACGTAACATGCAGCTTCCAGCATTTCATCTGTAGCGAAGCACCTGACAGGGGAAAATGTGGCTTTTCAGCCTTCTTAGAAGATTGCATGTTTGACCTGAAGATAAAATAAGGATGGAGCCGGAAGTGTGGTCAGGGTATAAAGTTTGTATTTGCAGAGTCCACACATGACTGTGGTTGAACAGCTTATGTTCAGTTGTCATGCCGATTGAAGCTACTTGTGTAATCATTGCACAATAATACTGCTATGAACAGAATGCATTCCAGCTCAGTTCCTGCACCACATTAGTAGGAAACAGAAATGCTTTGGAACCAAATTATAATTTCGGTGAACTGTTTTTTAAAACGTTGGTACATTTGTTTATAGCTTCTTTGAGTTAGATTTATGACTTCAGTGCAAAGTAAACACAGATTCAGGCGACTGCATCCTTGATTTCTGGGTGACTATAAGTCATGATTTAATAGGTGCAAACCAAGGATGCTACAAACACAAAAGAGCTAGTGGGCTTCTTTTAAGACACTGCTGCTTGTAATTTCCATGTGCTGCAAACATATGTTAAGTAATTTAACTTGAATTTCATGAAAAAAACACAATGTTTCATGTAAGGTGGAAGAAAAATTATAAATGGTTTTCAGCATTTTTTAAATTTCTATTTAGACCCCTTTACTCTGATAGCCCTAAAAAATCCAGTTCAACTAGCTTCCTTCAGATATGTAAATGAGTGTAATTTAATCTCAGTCTAAATCCAGCTGTCCTTAGAAGGCCTCCGAGGTTTGTTAGAGAACATTAGGGAACAAACATCCCCATGAAGACCAAATGATTCAGCAGACAGGTCGGGGATGAAGTTGTGGAGAGGTTTAAGGAAGGAACAGTTAAACCTAAACATATTTAGATTCTGAATTTTTTTTTTCATTCAACCAAGAAGCTGGTTTCTGATAGGAAAACAAGGATATTTTTTTTATCTTTGGTGATGATCTCCAAGCTTTGAAGTTGGAAGGCCTCCTTGCCATTACCTTAATCATTAGCTTCTTCCACAGATTCTCTATCAGATTCAAGGTAGAACTCTGGCTGGGCGGCTCAAAAACATTAATATTACTACAGTCAGAAACATGTTGATAAAATTAAAAGATTACTTTAAAC
The DNA here is from genome assembly GCA_036173005.1 of Crenichthys baileyi. Classification (NCBI taxonomy): domain Eukaryota; kingdom Metazoa; phylum Chordata; class Actinopteri; order Cyprinodontiformes; family Goodeidae; genus Crenichthys; species Crenichthys baileyi. The sequence continues at coordinate 84,493 of JAHHUM010002700.1, read as the reverse complement.
CCAAATCTGCCAGGGGTTCTGAATAATTTTAAGTGTTTATCCCAAGCTGTGAACATCTCAGAGCACTGTTCAACCCATTCATAACCAACCACTTTCATACTGCAGTAGCAAACTGTCTACAACCAGACTTGACCCCAAAGTAACATAAAATATAAAAATGAAGCAGCTGTATGTGGAATATTCTGCTGTGTGTAACAAAAAATATGTAATTTGTGTTGTAATGCTATAATGCACAACTGCAATTCCTATAAGAAAATAGATGAAACCAAAATGTTGAAATGAATTTCTGTACCCTGCTGTGCTGTCAAATATTTTATATGCTTCACACACGCTGATTGCTGTGTTTATCAAAAAGATAATTAGCTGCTAGCACAGAGCTCCCTGCCTTTTTCCACTGTGTGCGATCTATGGTGGGGAGTTCAATTATGCTCTTGCTGTGGTGTTTAGAGACTGTATTTGGATGCGCGGTGGTGTTGCAGCAGAGGGTAGCATCAGCAGAGAGTCCGTGAGCATGACTAATCCAGGGATCTCCTGCTCGGTGTGTATGGCTGGGCGTCCTTCACGCCTCACCCCTCCCTGAATAACAGCGATGCCTCACACATTGATAAACCGCTGGGGAGGTTTTGTTTCTGTTCAGTGCATTATCACCAAAGGTTAAGCGGTTTTGCTATTTCATTGACAGATCCTGCAGGCTTCCGCACTTACGGGCTCTTTTAGTTCACTCTGTCCATTATAATGGCACATAATAACTGCAGACCATCGTCAAACAGAGTAGAAAAACTTTTACATTTCTTTTAGAAATAATCTGAAAAGTTTGAGGTGCATGTGTATTCTGGCCATTTTACTCTGACTAAATAAAATCTAGTGTAACTAACCGCCTGACAGGTTGAGTGAGGAAAGCAGTATTCACAGAAGTAAACTAGAGCATTGTGATTGTGGTAAACTCTGGAGGAGCTGCAGATATCCACAGCTCAAGAGGAAGGGGGGGGGGGGTTCAACAGAACAACTATCAGTCTCTCACTCCCCAGGTCTGACCTGTATGAAAGAGTGGCAAGAAGAAAGCCATAAAATAGTCCCGTTTATAGTTTACCCAAAGGCTATGTAGAGGACATGGCAAACTTGTGAAAGAAGGTGCTCTGGTTAGATGAGACTGAGACTGAACTTTTTGGCCTGCATTCAAAATTCTAAGTGTCAAGGAAAATTAGACACTGCGCTGTCCACTGTGGCTCAGTGGAAAGAGTAGTTGTCCTGCATCTGAAAATTGTGGGTTCCACTCCAGCTTTCTCCTGGCACATGTTATTGTGCCCCTGGGCAAGGCATGCATGTAGCGACAGTGGAAAGAAAAACTGCCTTTTAACAAGAAGAAACCTCCAACAGAACCAGGCAAATAGGCAGAATTCAGTCCATTTACCATTTACATCATTCCGAACATACCAGCCCCACCGTGAAAAGATGGCGGTGGCAGAATCATGCTGTGGAGATGTCTTTTCTCCTGCGGGAGAGGGAGGACTTTCAATGGTCTATCACATAAAATACCATTCAAATACATTAAAGTCTGTCCCTGTAACATTGCACAAACTGGAGAAGTTCAAGGGGTATGAATACTTTTGCAAGGCACTGTATCCGTGTATCTTGTTAGACTTTTTTCTAGTGTTTGACCTTTTTTATTGCACAGCCCACACTTAAAATGAATTTTCAATCACAGCTACAGCCCTTCAGTAACCTTAATTCAGCTTTAATATGGCAGTTTTCATTTCGCCCATTAGAATGAAAATGACAAATTTGATGTATGAGAACATTGACCAAAGCCTTGTCTGTTTAAGTTCCAAAGCAGGGAAATTGGAAGTGCCTCTTTTTTAATGGGATTGCTTTGTTCTTCTCCAGCTACACTGAGGGGAAGCTATTCTCTGATTGCCTCTCAGCTGTCGTGTGCTTGTCTGTGTTTTACAATGACATTAACAGTCACGGAAACTTCAACCTAGCTGAATAATTTTTTAAGCTGCTATTGTTCTCAAAGTTGGTTTCACTAGACACACAGACAAGCCAAAAGTGGAAAAAGTGAGCAAAAACCTAAATGCAGAGACATAGATAGATAGATAGATAGATAGATAGATAGATAGATAGATAGATAGATAGATTATCATGCCCAGCCAGTGGCCTCCGGGCCACCAACCTGAACTCTGTGTCTGCTCGGGACGACCTTTGGGCCGCCCGCCTGAACTCTGTGTCTGCTCGGGACAACCTTCGGGCCGCCCGCCTGAACTTTGTTTTGTTTCTGACCCTGGTTTTGTTCGGGTAGTCTTGCCCTCTGTCTTGCCCCCTCCGCCCACCCTGGTCGGGTGTTTTCGTTTGTTTTTCTGGACTCTGTGGGCGTCTGGAATCCGCCCTTAAAGAGGGGGGCTATGCCATACCCAGCCAGTGACTGAGTTTTGGGTTTATGTTTTTGTTTTTTATACCTGGTCTGGATCTCTGTTTACCTTTTAGTTCTGTGTCTTGCGTTGTTAATTGGTTTTATCCCTCTGTCTCCAGTAGTATCACCACACCTGTTTTGTATTTTCCTTGATTACCTGGTATTGTCATTCATTGGTTCTCACTGCATTTCCTGTTTGTATTCAAGTTCCTTAGTTGCCTGCTGGATCCTTGTTTGTTGTTTTGTCGTTGATACCCTGTGTAGCACCTGGTTAAGCCTGGTTACTTTCGGTTCTGGTCTGGTTCTACTTCTGGATACTCCTGGTTTCCCTGCCTGCCACTGAGAGTTTGGAATTATTTAAATTCAACTTACCTACATTCATCGTGCTCCTGGCCTCTTCTCTGCACTTTGGTCATCCCACAAACCTGCAATATGACATAGACAGATAGACAGACAGACAGACTGTGGATGTGAAGTGTCTTTGGCTTAAGGGGAATACATTCTTTGAGCTCACTAGTACCTCTGATGTTAAGTAAATAGGGACCAGTCACGATCTAGGCCACTTATCATGGATCATATTTTAAGCACTTTCCTCATTTTGGTAATTTGCATACTAAAATGTGTTTTTTTTTTTTTTTGTTTGCGCTTTACTCAACTTAACAATCATGTACCTAATTTTAAAATCTGCTTATGAGCAAAAACTCAAATTTCTTTTTTGTTTTATATACCTATGAATATATTCAGGCTGTAAGGGCTTAAAGGGGTAGAATTTTTTTAAAATGCGGTTCTGTCACAAGTTAGAGCAGTTAATATCTTATCTGCAGAAGATAACTCCCTTGTTAGCATTAATTAGTATAAATCCAGATTGGTTGGACCTTGAGACTGAAGGGCTACTCTGAGAAGGGGCAAAATCAAAGCGGGCTTTTACCTTCTTACAACAGTTCCAATGTGAAAGACGTTGTGAGGGTTTACGCAAATGTTATTTTGTGAACCTTTAAACCATTGTCACGTTTCTTTGGGCAGCTCTTACTTAGCAGCTTACTATTTATATGGGAAATAAAGGTAGAACTCAGTGGACTATGAGTGATCTTCATGTGTCAAACATACTCAGAGCAGAACATGTGAAGTTTTTCCAGTCAGAGGAAATGCATGATGTAAAAATAAAACATTGTAGAGGTTTGAGTGAATGCTATTTTAAGGATTTTTACACCACTTTATTTCCACATGAGACAATTATACTGATCAGAAATACTGAAGATGATCCCATCTTAGTACATGTTTCACTCAGGAAGCTCATTGGTGGAACACCACTTCTTACCTCATTTTCCAATGTAAATTATTATTCACTTCTCAGTAAATAAATCTAAGGCAAACATGACAATGATTCAAAGGTTTAAAAACTAGTATTTGTGCCAAGAAGACACTAGAAGTCTGCTTTGATCTATGTTTCTCACTGACTAGACCCTAGATTTTCATATTAAGTGATGATGCCAACAGAATTAGTTACTGTAGGTAAGTTTTTCCCCACTGTGTTTTAACAGAACTCTCACAAAGAATTGTAAGAAAATCTTTGATCTGTATGTTAAAATGTATTTTGATTGATGTCTCTGTCAGGTGTTTGTGACACAGTTCTGCTGCAAAAAAATCATATAATACAGGGCTTAAAGAACTTGTACAATTTGACAAAGGTTACTATGAAACTTTTTATTATTGAGTTTGTACAGCGTAACAAGTTCCTTTTGACTTTTAAAATGTCACTGTTTGTGCCAGCTAGTAGATTAATGCTTTTTATGCACAGTCAAATCTGTGGCCAGATTGAAGGAAGTGGTCTGACAGTTTTCCTGAATTTAATGCGTTCCCTATTCTACCTTTTGTTGTTGGTGAGTATTTTTTCTTTAAGGAATACATGTCTTAGTAAATTAAGAATTTTGTTTAATATTTTTCACCCACAGTTTTACTTTTAAATTTGAGTGAATGTATGACGTTGCTCTGCTCAGTGAACAGTGTGCTACATTGTTTCATGTGATTGCATTACTGGCCGGAAGGTATGTGACCGGAAGTACGTTTTGACCCATGTTTTGTCCTGTTTTTCTTTTTTTCATTAAGACACTGTCATTACTATAGTTTTTTCGCATGTAATCACTTCATACTTACAGTAGCTACATTGTAGAAATATGTACTTATATATTTACACTGTGTTAATAAATGAGTTACTGCATGCTTTTTAATTGTGGAAATGTGAGTTTGGTGATGTGAGCAGTTGGGCCTCCAGTTGTGCAAAACCACCGCACTGGAATGTTAATTGGGATGACTTGTCTTCCTCTCAGATAAGGCACAGGGCTATGTTCAAAACAAACCAAAGACTGGGATGTCCCACTGTCTCAGCCCAGGAGACAGACGGGAGGACGTTGGTGATTGTCTCTCCCTGGCTCTCTCCCACGCAACTGCACACCCCGTGGCCTCATCACAAATAGAAAAACAGAAATATTACAGAGCGGGAGGTGATTCACAGGAAGACTCAAAGCGTGTGTATTATTAAGACTGGAGCACCAAGGTTTTGAAGTTATGCTAATGAGGATCCTTTTTGGGGCTACAAATTTAACAGTGATTTAAATAATTTCTCTGCCCATCCCTTCTCCTCTCCCCGTCCGGCTTGTTTTTGCCTTTTTATTCCGTCTTCTTTCTATCCTGTTAGAGACGTATTCAAAGACGCACTCTTGGCATGGAGCTTGGCACAAGCTGTTTAAAGGAGGTGATGGTAAATTAAACAGCAGCAGCAAAAACCTCAACGCAGACCTCTGATGGGAGACATTTCCCACATATCACCTATAATGAAGTGCTCCTTTTATATTAACCTCCTCCTGCCATGCGTGTGTTTGGGTCTAGAACACAGGAAATCTTGTGGGATGTAAGACGTCTACACATCAATCCCTACAGCCATCCATACTCTCAAGTACCAAACAATCCCTTTAAATAACAGTAAAGCTTATCATGTATGTAATTAACACATTGGAATGATATTTATTAAAGGCATAATCCAGCTCACCAGATGAGGCGATACATGATACTGGATTCAGGAAAATGAGGCGAGAGAAGATTTGGGAAAAACGAAGAATCCTTTTTTTTTAAGTTAAGGATTCATAATTTACAAATTGTATTAAATTAGTAATCATGATTAGAACATTGTTATGTAGCATATTGAAGGAGGTTAGGCCGGTTTAAACATCAGAGATTTAGTTTAGTTTCACTGGTGGACTTTATTGTTGTCATTTCTCGAAAGTAGATAGATAGGAAAAGTGGTGAAGAGATGGAGAAGACATGCAACACCAGTCACCGTGGCTGGGACCCGAATCAGGGGACAGTCGCATCGAGGGCTTACGCTCCAGTTTACATGGGCCACATGCTCAACCAACACACTTTTAAAAATGACCTAATCCCAAAGCTGCTGCATGTTGGTGCAGCTGTTGCTGCAAGAATCTCCAGGTTTGAATCCAAACCAGGACTTTTCAGTGTTTACTTTACATGTTCTCCCTGTGCATGTGTAAATTCTCTCCAGGTACTCTAACTTCCTTTTACAATTCCAAAACATACATGTTAGGTTCATCGGTTGAAAAGGGTTGCAGAGTTATAAAAAATAGATGGAGAACCTGAAAGAGGTCTATATGTTCACACTTTCAATCCATGAGTTGTCTGCGTTCCAGTGGAATTTATCATTACATTTGAATTTACAAAGATGTAAATTATTTTCTGAAGAACTCTAAAGCTAAACTGTAAAAATCAAAAAAAAAAATCCATGTAAAAGAAATATTAAATTGACATAATCTGCACACAGGAACCAATTTATAAGCATACACACAAAGCTTTCTAAGCTGTAACAGCATTGAAGTTATTCATTTCTATGCTATTTTATTCCGTGTGCTCCCAGAGGCAAAACTCCATGAGCTGCAATAATAAAAGTAACAACCGTGGTTGGACTGCAGTGTTCACAGCACCAGGAAGCTCTCTCATATTAGATTTGGCAAGCTCTACAAGTAAATAGTCTCTGCAGCCGTAGTGTAATCACTAACTAAAAGTTACTTGAGCTTACTGACTATGATATGACTGTTGTGGTGTATTTGTTCAGTCTGTTTCTTTAAACCTGATGCGTTATACAGTACTGCAGCTTGTGTGCTTGATTTATGCCATTATGAAGGCTATGTAGAACTGAGGAGGGTGTTGAACCTAAAATGCAAGAAGAGTCTTGTTTTACCATTACTTGAAAGAAAACACTGTTCACATGTGCCATGTTGTTAGCCAACAAAAATTGACCCACTGCTGAACATTGTTAACCTTCAAGCCCACATCATAAGAAACTGTGAATCCATTATGATCTGTATAGATGCACTGGCTCACAAGTACCAGTGAAAACTTTTTTGAATCACATCCAGAAACTGAAAGGAATATAAGACAGTGAATTAAGGTTTAGTCATCAGATGAGAAAATGTAATGAATGAAATTGTTTATGTAATTAATTTGCATATCTGAGGCAATTCATTGCACTTGGCATTTGGTTTTGGTGTAAGTGTCCTTCGAACTGAATGTGA
>JAHHUM010002700.1:0-72500 GCA_036173005.1 Crenichthys baileyi | reverse complement strand
CGTGGAAGTAGTGGAGTTTTACTTTTGTGAAAAACTAGTGTTTTGTTAGGTAATTGTTCAGCAAGTGGCTTACAACAGAAAATAATGCATTTATTGTTGTTCTTGCGTGGTATCAGACATGAAACTGAGAGCGTTTGCCTAATAAGTGGATAATCACGTCAGCATAAACTCGATTCACAAAAACATTAACGCTTGATAAACCACATTCTCAATATGTAAACTGATCTGTTGTAACGGATAACTCTGAGGACCCAAACTTTCAGCCGGTCACAACAGGTAAGATTCAAAAGGTTTATTCAAACCGTCTCTGGAAGACGTCAGATCGGAAACCACCAACAGCAGACTCAGTAACCTCTGGACAGAGAGGTAGGTTAGTGGCTGAGCAAAGAACTGAGTGTATTGTAAACTCAGGGGAAAAAAGCCACCAACCTTCTCAGAATCTGTAATAGAGTCAGGAAGCTGAGTTCCGGTTCCTCAGAGTGTTGGTGGGGTAGCAGCTGGAAAGCAACCCACATGTTCTCAGGCTTTAATCTTTGTCTGGAGCACAGAAACGAAGTCATGCACGGGGAGGCAGATTCAGGCTGACAGATCCAGGGATGAGGCAGGGAGGGTTGGCCAGGAGGCAGAATTAAGGTTGATGTCAGGAGAAACCATTGAGGTATCCGACGAGGGGCAAGGCAGAGCAGAGAAATCTGTGAGATAAAAACAAAATCAGATCAAGTGGACAGGCAAGGAAGGAACGCTGGATAACTACTCACGGAAGGCTTTCGAAAATCTGGCACTGGTTGTCTTTTAGAGAGCTGTATATAAAGGCAGCAGCACAGGTGGAGCAGATGAGGGGTAATTAGGGAGCTGGCTGGGAAGGAGCAGGTGAAACCAATCCTCCTAAAAACTACTATAATGGAATTTTTCTTATCAAAGTGGGAGAGAGATTAACTCACAATAAGAGAAAATCCGGACATTGTCTTTATAAGTTTTATTCAAAGGCATTTCTGCGTTTGAAGACCCTGTCACTGACAAGTCAGTGAAACAGAGCCCAGAGCACAGTTTACAGACAGTATTTAAACAGTATGTGGATGTTACCTCAACTTAAAAGAGTTTGGAGACATGGTCCACTAGACCCCACCTGGGGTCAGAGGTAACAAAGTTATTTATGAGGACAGCCATCTGCTCTTCCTTAGACACAAACCTCCAGGATGTGTTTCAACCATTAAACATGGTTTTACAGACCAACTCCTCTATGGTAACAAAACACAGAGGTCAGAGGAGAGAGGTAAATGGAAGTTCAGAGCATGAAAAAGAATTTTCCCACAACACTACTCACACAAGGGTTTCAAATGTCTGGCACTGGTTGTCTGTCAGAGAGCTGTATATAAAGGCAGCAGCACAGGTGGAGCAGATGGGTTCCAGCTGGGATGTGACATAGGGCTTGACCCGGGACACATGGAACATCGGATGGATTCTCATGGAGCCGCGTAACTGGAGGCGGATTGCAACCGGGTTCACCACTTTAGATATGGGGAACGGTCCCACAAAACGAGGTGCCAACTTATTACTCTCCACTCGCAGGGGAAGATCTTTGGTTGAGAGCCAAACCTTTTCTCCAAATTGGTAAATTGAAGCTGGAGTATGCCAGCGATTGGCAGCTCTGGCTTGTACTTCAGACATTGCAGTCATGGTTCCACTGGCTTTTCTCCATATACGTTGGCACCTCATGGCAGACGCATGAGCAGATGGGATCTTGGGTTCCCTTTCCTGGAGAGTGAACACAGGTGGCTGGAATCCATGGACAACGTAGAAAGGAGACAGACCAGTGGTGTTTGATGGAAGGGAGTTGATAGCGTGTCCACGGTAAGTTGTGCGACCACTTAGAAGGATCAGCTTCACAGAGAATGTGCAGCTTGCTCTCTACTTCTCGGTTAGCCCTTTCAGATTGCTCTTCAGATTGGGGATGAAAACCAGAATATCTCTCCCATTTCTTTTGCTGAAAAACACTTCGGCAGAGGAACCAGAGGGACCATCTTCGAAAATCTGTCAACGATAGTGAGTATGAAAGTATGGCCATTAGATGAGGGCAAACCTGTAATGAAGTCCATTGTCAGATGAGACCAAAGGCGTGCCGGGATTGGAAGTGGTCGCAACAACCCCAAGGGAGGGCATCTAGAAGACTTGGCCTGGTTACATTGATGATAGGCTGTGATGAATTCCAATCCCAGTTCTGGTGGAAGAGTGGGCCACTCTGACACTGCTGTGGTCTTAGCAGGATCCATAGTGACTTGGTCAGGGGAATTAACAAGGCCCAAAGAAGAGGTAGAGGTAGTGTAAAACTCACATTTCTCAGCTTTGACAAATAGGTGGTTTCGCAGAATACAAAGGAGGACAGACAGGACATGGAGCTTATGGGACTTTAAAGTTTGCGAGAAAATCAGAATGTCGTCAAGGTAGACATATACGAAATGTCCCACCATGTCTCTGGGACAATGACTAATGCCTGAAAAACTGCAGGGGCATTGGTCAGCCCGAACGGCATCACAAGATACTCGTAATGTCCTGTAGGGGTGTAGAACTTGGTCCTACTCTCATCCCCCTCGCTCATATGAACAAGACGATAAGCATTATGGAGATCTAGTTTTGTGAAATACTTGGCCCTCTGAACAAGATCAAAGGCAGAGTTCATTATGGGGAGTGTATAACAATTCTTAATAGTTATGTCATTAAGACCCCGGTAATCGATGCATGGTCTGAGAGAGCCGTCTTTTTTGCCCACAAAAATGAATCCAGTTCCAGCAGGGGAGGATGAAGGACTGATGATCCCAGCCTTTAAGGAGTCCTCCACATAAGTTCTCATGGCGAGGTTCTCAGGAGCAGACAGAGAATAAAGGCGCCCCCTAGGCAACAAAGTACCCGGGAGGAGATCGATGGCACAATTATGGGTGAGCGGGAAGCTTAGAAGTCCGAGACTTGATGAAAACCTCCTTTAGATCATGGTACTCGGAGGAACCTTAGCCAGATCTGGGTTGGTCTCCTCAATTGAATTGACTGGGTAAGGAGGTGTCCCCTAATACAATAGGTAACTGAGGGAACTGAATGATACTGAAGGTACTCCTTTCACAATGATATCCCCAATGGTTAGACAGAGGCTCTCACTAACTTGATTAGTATTTGATAGGTGATGGCCATCCAAAGCAAAAACTTTGTGCGATGAAGGGGCTGGACAGAGCTTGATGCCAAGCTTCTTGGCAAATCTTTAATCCATTAATTCTGTGTCGGCTCCCGAATCAATGAAGACTGACACCTGGTGAGAAATGGAGGAGACCACAAGATTAGCCCGGGAAAGAACTAAGGTAGGAGAGAGTGGGGACTTTACTCTTGCTTAGCAGAGGTCCTCTCTGACCTTTCTTGACACATTCTGTGATCTTGTGTCCCTTTTCACGGCAATAAAAACACAGATTCAGTTGTCTTCTTCGAACACGTTCAGCTTCAGATAATTTAGTGCGATCCAGCTGCATAGGTTCCAGATCCAAAGACGTCTCAGGAGACGCTTCGTAAATTCCTTCAAACAGATGAGGAACAGATCCTCTAGTAGATCCTGCTTGGGCCCCTCTATGGCCTCTCTCCCTTTTCCTTTCAGTAAGGCGGAGGTCAATAGGGGTAGCCAGATCCTCTATCTCCTTTAAGGACTTTGGGTAATCGCGGGTAGCGAGTTCGTCCTTTATCTCCTCTTTAAGTCCTTGCAAAAACACATCCATTAGGGCCTCCTGATTCCACTGGCTATCAGTAGCCAGCAAATGAAAGTTAATAATATACTAGGCCACACTCTGATTGCCTTGCTTCAGTGACAACAAGTCTCTAGCTGCTTCACGTTCAGGAAGAACTGGGTCAACAACTCTTATAAGTTCCTTAGCCAATGCTGTATATGAAAGACATTAAGCTGCCTTATTCTGCCACTCTCCCCGTTGCTTCGCTCTGCCTGCCGGTAGTGAGATAACGAACGCCACTTTGGCCCTTTTAGAGGGGAATGATGAATTCTCGACACTGTTGTGCCGGCGAAGGGCCCATTTTGGCCAGCTTTTTCTGTAACGGATAACTCTGAGGATCCGGAACAGGCAGCGGGATCCGAGGGAGAGGCTTTAATCTTTGTCCGGGGCACAGAAATGAAGTAATGCATGGGAAAGCAGATACAGGCTGACAGATCCAGGGATAAGGCAGGGAGGGTTGGTCAGGAGGTAGGAGCAAGGTCGATGTCCAGAGAAACAGAAGTCATTGAGGTATCCGACGAGGGCAAGGCAGAGCAGAGAAATCTGTGAGACAAAAACAAGATCAGATCAGGCAGACAGGCAAGGAAGAAACGCTGGATAACTACTCACGGAAGGCTTTCGAAAATCTGGCACTGGTTGTCTGTCAGAGAGCTGTATATAAAGGCAGCTGCACAGGTGGAGCAGATGAGGGGTAATTAGGGAGCTGGCTGGGAAGGAGCAGGTGAAACCAATCCTCCTAAAAACTGCAGCCCAGAGCAGGCAGACAGAGGTGATGCAGGCAACCAGTGCAGAATCATAACATCTGTAATCATTTCCAGATTGCCATATTTTTGCTGATCACAAAAATACACCTTCATGAGTACATCATTGAACAGTTGTCTACTTTATTTTTTTTCCAAAACATTTTTGTTGCTAAGCCATATTTTTGTTGTTAGACCAAAAAAAATCTGTTGAATTTACAATGTATTAGAATGGCATGTACAAAATAATTTTGAGTTTTTTTTTTTAAATCATTAGAAAAACTCCGACCGCTGTGCAGTGTTGAAGAGATGTGTCAGCCACGACAGCCCCACAACATCCAGTGATTTGAGGTACTCAGGCAGGTCTCACCCCCTCCGAAGCCTTGACATCGTGATGAACTAATGAACAACCATATGCCTGAACATGGTGTTCATTATGGACAATCCGTGACTAGCAAAGAAGTCCAATAATGAAACACCACTGAATTGAGTTAAGGTTACGCTTAGGGTTAGGTATGTACTGGTAATGGTTAGGTTTAGGGGTAGGGTCAAGGTTAGGCCATAGAAAGGGTTGAAAATGAATGGTAATGAATGGAAGTCAACGAGAGACATTGCAAGGTCCTCACAACATATAGTAAGACAAGAGAGTGTGTGTGTGCGTTTATTTCTATTTTATCACTGCAAATAAAGATACACATGTTGACAAATCAGACATTTTTAGCTTAGTACACACAAAGGGGTCAGGTTCACAAAAATGTGCTGTATTTATTTGTATAATTAACCACTATGTAAGTATCAGTGTTTTATGTTAGAGCAGTTTTCATCATCATTGATTATTAGGAATAGATTAGGAGCAACAACCTGTCTAAAATATGTGTTGATGCCAATTTAGTACAAAAAAACAACTGAATTTTTCTGTGAAAATCTAGAAAAGAAAAAAAAACTCACTAGGATTTACACTCACCACCCACTTTCTTAGGTACACTTGTTCGGTTGCCTATTAACTCAAATAATAAATCAGACAATTACATTGCAGCATCTCAATACATTTAGATGTAAGAGTTACTGAAGGTCAAACAGAGCAGCAGGATGAGAAGAAAGGGGATTTAGGTGACAAACGTGGTATTGGCAGACTGGTTTGAATTGTATAAACAACCACTCATAAAAACCAAGGCATGCTGAATTTCACTGAATACACTACACATTAAAACTTGAAACAGATAGGCTACAGCAGTATAAGGCCACATCAAGTCCACTCCTGTCAGTTAAGAACAGGAAACTGAAGTTACAATTAACACCGGTTCACCAAACCTGGACAATAATAGATTGGAAAAATGTTGCATGTTCCAATTCCGATGCAACATTTAGAAGAATTAGAATTTGGCATACCAAAAAGTGTCCATTCCCCCTTGTATCTGTGGGTCAGGCTGGTGGTGGTAGTGTAATGGTGTTGGGATATTTTCTTGGGACACTATGGGCCCCTTAGATCCCCCTGAGAAATCATGCTCTTTATTGTTGTTCACCATGTCTATGCCTTAATGACCACAGTGTACCCGACTTCTGATTGCTACTTTTAGTAGGATAATGCAACATGTCCTCTCTGACTGTCCTCCAATGGCCTCCACAGTCATTAAATCTCAGTCCAACAGAGCATATTTAGAAGGTAGTGGATCCTCATGTACAGCGCTTTGAGTGCCTTGTTGCTGAAAAGCGCTATATAAATAAACTTGACTTGACTTATCAAACAGATCAGAGAGTAAAATTCAATTCTGATATCTCTGATTCCAAGTTAAGTAGCACGGGGGTTCCCCAAGGGTGTGTTAGTTCGCCTTACCTTTTCATTTTGTACACAAACAACTGCATGAGTTCCCAACCGAACCAGTGTATAATAACATTTTCAAACGACAGTTATTTTGAGTCTTCTGACACTCAACACTGAGAGGCCTTAAAGCTGCCTTAGATAAGTTTGTAGATTGGTGCGATTCTCACAAACTAACACTAATTAACACGTCGAAAACGTTTGAAAACTGTTTCTGGATCCAAACCAATTAGTGACAGGGGTCCTGTAGCCATACATGGTAATTTTATCAAACAGGTCACCTTCATCAAATACTTAGGTGTTTATATGGATAGTGATCTCAGTTAGCACACACATGTGGCAAGTATTTGTGCAAAAAAAATTGTTTTCTTTGCTAGTTTTTATGTATTTATTATTATTGTTTTTGTTTGAAATACTGTCTGTTCTTGTGTTGCAGCATTTCCCCCCTTCTAAGACAAATGTCTCCCACATGGGACAAATAAATGAACTTATCTTATCTTATCTTGTTCAACCCAGGACTGCATTGGTTCATATTTGACTTAGAATCGTGTTTTATCCATCATCAGTCTGCAGCTGTGATGCATAAAACTGCTTCTATAATGTAGCCTACAACTGTTAGTTTGTAAATGTGTAGATGACTGATTGTAGTGTAAATCACTTTGGAGTCCTCAGGCTTGATAAATCGCTATACAAGTGCAGGCCATTTACCATTTACCATCTTCTATACAAATAAGTTACGTGAAACACTCCAACTCACTACGATGAGAAGCCAGAGTATTGCAATGACTAAATTGTGTCTGATAGATAACGTTGGATGAAGTAATGGGTACAAATATTCAAAGAAGGGGAATCAATTCAGAAGAGGTGATTATTTCTGCTGATCAACGCTCTAATTGCACAAATGGTTATGAGGTTATGATTTAATTCAATATTAATGCTTTTGCAAGAATGTGCAGTCTCTGAAGTTTATTAACAAAACACCATTACACAACCTCAATCCAACAGTGCTAAAGATCTCAGTGCTCTATTGGTCAGTTAAGCAAAGAGGCCTGTCTTACTCACCCAGCCTTCAAAGTCCACCAATAAGGAGATTTCTAGCAAAAGAGAGATCTAAGTGGGTTATTGGTGACCTGCCAAAGTAGCTGTTGGAGCAGACAGATTCACTGGCCTCTTCTAAAATTTCTCAGTATTTGGCTGGAGGTGATTTGCTGAGCCAAAGGCGACACGAATGAGGGAACACTGCCATGAACACTGCCATGGCGTTGCCTGGATCCAGATGGGCCAAGACAGAAGGAGATAGATGCAAGCACTTTATCAGCAGTCTACAATCCATAAGACACTCAAAGACTCGAGTACAAACAAAGGCAGAACTACATGTGAGGACGCCAAGGTTGCAATTTATTTTGCACTCTGAGCTCTGCTGCCTGTGTGATAAAAGATTTACACACTGCTGAATATTTACACATTGTGCTACATACTTTGCTGCACATTGTGTTGTTACTTTCAGACCAATTTGAGAAATCTGTACAGAAAAACTGTAGAGTACGTTTGGGCTGGTCTGCTCTCCTATCTTAGTCTTACTCTTATTCCCCATTGATATGAGCCACAGGGATGTCTATGTTTCCCTTCAACTACCTTCTGCTGCAGTCGTTCCTTTATCAAAACAACTAGTTGATAAATAGCTTTAGTTACATTTTGTCAATGTATAATTTTCCTTTAAGCAATAATGCTTTATCAAAAGCTGCAATTTGCTCATTACAATGCTCAATTAACAGACTACTGTTATCAACCAAAAATGACTTTTGAGAATCAGGATTCTACATTCATGTTTAATAATTGTGACACATGCAGTCTTAACAACAAGCTGTTTTAATGAATGGTCTAAAAAGAAGACAATTTTATTTAACATTCACACACACACCACACACACACACACACACACACACACACACACACACACTCTCTGTATCAGTGTGAAACAGTTCAAGGTAATAGCTAAAACACTGCAGACAAAAGTGCAGCTAGAAGAAACCATGTAAGAAATATTTGAAATATTCGAATTTGGGGCAAATTTCAGTTTCCTGCAGTTATTTAAAGGAAATGGACATAGGGTTTTGTGTGACTGAGAGAGGGAAGTAGTGGCGATAACACGAAAAGTTAACCTTATTAGATATTAATCCTGTTCTACAAATGCAAAATATCAATATGACATTTAGAATTTTATTGTTATTGTGGTCATTATCTGGAAAGTCTAGTTACAGTTTAATAAGTGGGCACCAACAGTGCCTTGCAAAAGTATTTACAGACCCACTCAGTAAATTAGAATATTGTTGAAAAGTTCATTTATTTCAGTAACTTAATTGAAGCAAATTTGGACTCCATGTTAAATGCTGTGTGTGGTGAAGAAATTATACTGCATATTGTAGCAGTAACTGCTATTGTAATGTAGTGTGTCACCACATGGCAGTACCAATTGCCTATTATAATCAGTAGGTCACCATTTTATTCTTGTTCATCTACTTTCTCTCTAAACGTGATCCCCCGTGTGTATTCGGGCCGGTGTGCTCCCCAGTAATGTGTGCTAAAGCTGACACTTTATGTATGATTCTTTAAAAAATAAGTACTGTGGAAAGTTATAAGTCGTTGCTCATTTGCCTTCTATCTGCACACCTCTGCTGCTGATGTCATCTCCTCCTTACGTTACAATATCAACCTAAACACACCATCACAATAGTGAAACGTGGTGGCAGGATCATGCTCTAGGGATGCTTTTCTTCAATAGGAACAGGGAAGCTGGTCAGAGTTGGAACTAAATACAGAAAAATCCTGGAGGTAGAGGTTGCAAAAGACTTGAGACTGGGGTAGAGGATCACCTACCAGCTGGACAACAACCTTTATCTTACAGATAAAACTAACGTGGTATGGGTTGGATCAAAGCATATTCTTTTTTAAGATTGTCAAAACTATGTATTATTTATGCATGACTTTAGTTTGGTCAGTCACACAAAATCCCGATGTAAGGCACTGCATTTTAAGGTTTTCAAATTTTATCTTAGGTCTGTGTGGGAATAATACCCAGAGACCATCATAACAAATATAACAAGCTGTTATCTATAATAGAGGTGTAACTCACCCATATGTCTGATATTATTTCATAGTTAAAACGAATCTCCCAGTTTTAAGATGTTCTGTCAGTGGTATTGCAGTATAACTTAAACAGCCATCCTGTGAGATCACATGCTACCTAAAGTCACCTCAGAAAGAAAACCTATGTGAACCAGACTGCACATCAATAGGTTTAATCTGAATCACTGAAGTCATCTATCACACTGCTCTGTGTGCTGCTGTGCCCCGGAGGATGCCCCAAAATAACATTCCCAATTGTGGGAAACAAGCGCCTCCATAACTCAGCCTTCTGACTGTCAGATAAATCCTGGCATGACTGATGCTGGGATGCTGAAGAAGAAGTGCAACCTCCGTCACTTCGCATACCCTCTATAATCTTAACGCTAATTAGGAATTCTTTGTTTATATCAGCTCACATTTGGGGTTGGTACAGCTTGACAAGATTGTTACAGTTTAACTGTCAGTCCTTTGATCAAAGTGTCATGAATGAGGCCTGGTGTCTGAGCAAACATGATGGAGATTCTTCCCAGTGAAAATAGGAGCCTAATTTGCGTCTTGTTTCTGTGAAACCTCACAGCTGCTGCTTTTCACATCAACTGAAGAGCCTCTCTGTAGCAAACTATTCTAGCTGTGGGCTTTTTCTCTGATAAGAACACTCAATACAGAGCATTTGTTCACGTTCTTGTTTGATTCTTACCTTGAATTTAATTGCCCTTCCCAAAATGCAGCATTTGACTCCTGCATGCCCTGCTGGGCTTCCATGCACAATTGATTGCATGTAATGAAAAATTTTCCTCATTTACTGATGCAAGGAAATAAAATCACAAATTTCTTATTGTGTGTTTATTTTTGAAACCTTGAAGCATATCTATTTTTGCTCTAATTAGTCTGAATTCAGAGATGAAAGCCCATATCCATTTTAAAATCTGTCTTTGAACTCTATCTTTGTCATCGCACATATGATTCAGCTTCTGTGATCGGATCTGTCTGCTCTCAGAGTTGAATGTCATGTTATCTTTAATGTTATGGCATCATTCTAATGACATTTGCAGCAAAAATACGTTTTTCTTTACTAATTAATCTGTACATTGTGTATGTAAATAAAGATCAAAATGAGCTATATGAATCTTTATGATTCTGTGCTGAATTTCCTTAGCAGTTAGCACCTTACCTTGGGTAAATAATGCGTCAGTATTACCCTTACACTCACCGGCAACTTCATTAGATACAACTGCTCGTTAATGCAAATTTTTAATCAGCCAATCACATGGCAGCAACTCAATGCATTTAGGCATGTAGACATGGTCAAGACGATTTGCTGCAGTTTAAAGTGATCATCAGAATGGGAAGGAATGGTGATTTAAGTGACTTTGAACGTGACATGGTTGTTGGTGCCAGACGGGCTGGCCTTAGTATTTCAGAAACTGCTGATCTACTGGGATTTTTACGCACTACCATCTCTAGGGTTTAAAGAGAATGGTCCGAAAAAGAGAAAATATCCAGTGATCGGCAGTTCTGTGGGCGCAAATTCCTTGTTGATGCCAGAGGTCAGAGGAGAATGGCCAGACTGGTTCGAGCTGATAGAAAGGCAACAGTAACTCAAATAACCATTCATTACAACCAAGGCATGCAGAAGAGCATCTCTGAATGCACAACAATTCGAACCTTGAGGCGGATGGGCTACAGCAGCAGAAGACCACATCAGCTAAGAACAGGAAACTGAGGCTACAATTCGCCCAGACTCACCAAAATTGGACAATAGAAGATTGGAAAAACGTTGCCTGGTCTGATGAGTCTCGATTTCTGCTGCGACATTCAACAACAGTCAACAGCATGAAAGCATGGATCCATCTTGCCTTGTATCAACGGTTCAGGCTAGTGGTGGTGGTGTAATGGTGTGGGGGATATTTTCTTGGCACACTTTGGGCCCCTTAGTACCAGTTGAGCATCGTGTCAACGCCACAGCATACCTGAGTATTGTTGCTGACCATGTCCATCCCTTTATGACCGCAGTGTACCCATCTTCTGATGGTTACTTCCAGCAGGATAACGCGCCATGTCATAAAGCACGAATCATCTCAGACTGGTTTCTTGAACATGACAATGAGTTCACTGTACTAAAATGACCTCCACAGTCACCAGATCTCAATCCAATAGAGCACCTTTGGGATGTGGTGGAACGGGAGATTTGCATCATGGATGAGCAGGCGACAAATCTGCAGCATCTGTGTGAAGCTATCATATCAATATGGACCAAACTCTCTGAGGAATGTTTCCAGTACCTTGTTGAATCTATGCCACGAAGGATTAAGGCAGTTCTGAAGGAAAAAGGGGGTCCAACCCCGTACTAGCAAGGTGTACCTAATAAAGTGGCCAATGAGTGTATATTATTTTATGACCATCCAAGCTAGGAAGCACTGGATTTTTGGGATTTTGATATGTCGCCATGAGTGCCACATCTCTAAGACGCACATGAGCAGTACACATGAGGATTGACTCACTTGGCCTTTCTAGCTGATAATTATTCACTATCTAACCACTTGGGGGCACTCATATTTCAAGAAATCTCATGCCCATATAGTTAATGATTAAATAAAGAAAAAAAATGCAACTGAAAACTTGAAAACCTCCACACACTTGATCCCAATACACATGCACTACTCGAAACAGGTGTGATTCCAAAGTGACACAGGCACAACAGGACTTCATGCTCCACAAAATTTTCTTAATTTTTTCATCTTTTGACATAGAAACATACATTTTTAAATACCCCAGCATACATATCAAGTTAGAAAACAGTGAAACATCTTTAGTTATGTTTTCTGCTGTTTTCCCTTCTGTTTTGTGTTGATCGGACCTCATTTAGGTGTATTTCACCGGTGTCACTGTGATTTACACCAGCTTTGCAGTTTGTCTTCTTCAAACCAGTTCCTCACAATAAGTATGTATAAATACAATGTTGTCCTTGGGACATTAACATGCTGACTTGCACCTCCTTTTATTTTAATACGTTTTTATGTCGATTTTCAAACATCAAACAAATTACATTTTCACAATTATTTTACGTGTAATCATATATGACAATAAAGACTCACATGAGTCAGACAGAAAAGAAACAAAACCTTATGCATTCTAATACATTTCAGCATAGACAAGACTGATCAACAGTACATAAGAAATGACATGCATAACTGTAGCTCCAGACCAGACAACATATTCACATACTGAATAAATGGTTTTCATATTTTATGAAATTTGTCAGTAGAGCCATTTATGGTATATCTGATTTTTTTTTTTTTTCCAGTTTTGGAGGTTTTGTTGCTTCGCATTTGGCCTAGCCAGCAGGGAGGAGAAGGCAATGACATGTTGTAGGAATATTGGCGGATTATTCATATTATTTGGGCATAGTGTAATATCAAAGCTGGCAGTTATGGGGGAAGGCTAGATATAATTAAATACCTGGAATAATGTTTTATAGAAAATCTTCCAGAACTCTGCAAGCCTTGACCAAGACCACAACATATGATATGTTGTTGCCGGGTCCTAATTGCATCTGTCGCACCATGGGGTTGATATTTGGAAATATTCTGGCAAGTTTAACTTTTGAATGATGTAGACATTGTACAAGTTTAAACTATATTAGCGCATGACGTAAGCAAATTGATGACGTTTTTACTTTATGGAGGACTTTGCCCCATTATTAATCGGAGAACATAACCCCCATATAGTTGGTGCATTTTTCCTTTATTTAATTAAAAGAGGGATTAGCGTTGTCCATTATTATACATCATTGACACTCTTCCTTTATTTAATGGATTAACCTTCAACAGAGAGTCTAAACAGGGAGATGAAGGGATGTCTGGAAAATTGACAAATTTCTTACAGACAGATGTACATAGCGAAAAAAAAATGTATTTGATGGACCGTATTTTATTCAAATTCAATTCAAACTCAACTTGCTGTAGCTCATATTATACAGGTTTTTTCAAAGAGCTTTTCTTTGAATTATAGGTAATTGTTGAAAGCTGAAAAAGGAATTTTCAATGTATAGGTCTGTATAGGTCTATGCAGCATTTACCTCTAGTTTGCCAGGCCTGAAATTTAGTATCCAGCAAAAATGATTGAAAAAGGTGGTTAACGCGCACCTCTTAAAAGTAAAAGACAACCTTTTTGGTCAAATCAATCAAAATCACTTTAAATATAGACTGACAGCTATAGAACAACATGCCATGGTCACTTTTCTATTTCTTGTGGTTTTGTTGTAAATATTTATTTAATCAAGATAAAAATGTGCCATCCCAAAAAGGCCACCACTCTCTCATACCTCTGGTGACCTCACACAAGGCAGCTGGTGAGAGTTCTTTTAAATACATTTCAGTTTTTTTCTAGTTGTTTTTCCCCTGTATTCATGCTTGAATTCCTCCATTAAATGTTCTTGGTTCAATTATATATGGTTGCAGCAAAATGTTTTTTGTCATATGTGAGAACCCTACATGAATTTTAGAAAACAATAGCAACCACAAAACACATGGAAGCAATGCCAGATTTCATATAAAAGATCTTCAGAAATTATTTCACTTATTTTACCTAATTTATTATAGAACAGACAGTTGGCACATCCATGGCTGGGTCAATGCTTTCCATCAGGTTGCTTTAAAGCCCCAGAAATATTTTCAGCAGAACTGCTTGTATCACCTGCTACTTCTGCTGAAAATGATTGACAGAAGTAGCCAGTCAGACTTATTATGAGTCCAGTTCTACAAGTAAGCCCCACCAGGCATGCATCTGCACCTCAGCCAATAGCATCACCATCATTGCAGCCAATACCAGTGGGGAAAAAAATGACAAAAGTATCACCCTCCCATTTAAGAAAGAGAAGCAGTTAATGCAAACTAAAGTAGTTTGTATTTAGACTGCATATATTGCTACTGTACTGACAATTGCAATAGCGAATATGTATGTCAACCAAACACATGTCGATCAGGTCATTCAGTCAAAATATGTCTCAGACACATAACTCAGCAAGCAACTCAGGTGCAGCTCAAATACTTCAGAATCTATGTAAAATCTCTTAAAAGTCACTCGTCTGACGTAGCGTTTACTGATGTCAGCAGATCAGCTTGACTCAAAGTCGGCATTTTTGTCTTTAGTGTGATTTTAAAACTGCTGTATTTTTGTGAAATCCTGCAGTGGGAATCCAAGTTGTATTTTTGTCATCAGTGTACATTTGTTAGAAAAAGAAATACACCACTAGATAGTATCTGCCAACCTTTTTTGTGAGATGTATTCATGTAGCCACATTTTTTTTCAAAAGCGCAACTTCTTTGTGTTTTCTTCTGGGAAGTACTCAGGATGCTCCTGATAATAAATGGGAAAGTGCAATTTGCAATCAGCAAACACTGTCTTGTGATGCAGACATAACATTGCACAGGGGAAAAAAAAATCATAGAATGTTATTCCTCTGGGTTAGGGTTGGGTAAATAGTGTTCACTACAGACCACACTGTATATTCAGTGGAATCAAGTAAGGAATATTCCTCTCTTCTTTTTTCACAGAGTTCTGTTTAAGTAATCCTCCCAACAAAATTACAGTAATGACTATTTGTTGTGTGATAAATTGGTAGCACTAACATATAATCCACAAATGTTCTCCAACCTCAAACAAAGACCTTTTGTCACATTTGCAAACAGCTTAAGCATAAACTTTTTCTTGGCTGACCTCCCTTGCAGATATAATTCATGGTATAGATCTCTGCTTGTAGATGCACACGCTTAGCTGACAAGAGTTAGATGAGATAGCTAAATCTTGTGATGAAATTCTTATCTTTCATTCTGCTCCATCCTCTTGGCTGCGTTTACTGGAACAATTCTATCATTTGCTGTCCTCACTATGTGCAGATGATTTTCCTTGAAGTTATTAATTTTTTCCCCCTATAATTTCTTATTTGTAGATCTCTTGTCATATGTAGAGGCTTTTCTGACTTCTTGTTTGAAGGTGAGGGCAGACTTTACTTTCAGTTGGTGTCCTCATGTAAACTCATAATGTTTTTTCTATCACCTTCAACAGGCCCTACATGTGAGGTACTGACTAAGACCTGCCATCTGTCAGCTCTAATAGAAGATGTAGGCCTACAGTTTTGTTTGAGTGTCGTATTAGTATTTTATAATGACTGAAATATCCTCTCTTTATTGAAGATTACAGAAAAATCTGCTATGTGTTCTGAATGGAATTGTGCAGCCTAATATGACATTAAACATCTAGAAAAACAAATGTAAATGGGAATTTTGATTCAGTATTAACAAAAGAATCAGAACATTTGGTTTGCTGAGAAAGATAATTTTTGTTATTGGTTTAAAAAAAATTTTTTTAAACCACTGAAAAGGTATCTTGCTATCAGCGAGTCAGTGGTTTTTGCTCCAATCACTTGGGTAGTAACGGTGTTTAACTGAAATTATGGGTTAATGTTTTGAAAATTCCAGATTCAAATAAACATACCCAAAATATTAATATTTTTTCTCCCCTCATAGCAGCATAATTTGGGTTAATCGAGGAGGTTTTGGTCTGACAAAACAATGTTATATTTTTTTCATTTTATGTAAAATTTTATTTTGAATTGAACCAAATAGCATGTTAATTGATGTTTTCAGGTACACATATTTCAAAAATCTATTGATTTAATACAAGCTTAAGGGTGTTCTCATTTCCCTTTTGACATTGTAAAGGATTTTTGTCCTAGTTTCAGATTTGAACTATTATGTTGCTTCATCTTTTATAGTGTTGTAGCTGTCCTAATGTTTAACCTTCATTCATGATGTTGGTATCATTCAAAAGTTATTTTAATGCACTTTCAGATGAAGTAATTTGATTTGTTTTTCAATACTTAGCAAGATTAGCTAAAATACCAACTTTAAACCATCAACATTGGGTGGTTATTTATGAAGAAATTGATGACTCTTTGCACAGAAAATGATGGCTGGAGGCGGTGTACCATTGATTTTCCTGTGTGAAACGTATTCCAAGAGCAGAACAAGTGTTTCTAGACAGAATACTGGAATATATTTTGGTTTTTAAACCAATTTACTTCTATAGCAGATAGTTACTCTGACTGGAAATGCTTTACATGTTCTTCACTCAGTGTGTTTCACAGGTCGCTCACTGCATCCTAACGTCATTCCCTGTGTAAATAATTATCTGCTTCTTGTAAATAACTGCTCAGTGATGATGTAAAAATGGTTTACGTGTTCATAAAATAGATTTTTGTAAACCACATTGATGTTTTAAGATGGTAGAAGTCCACTTTGGTCTTGCTCCCTCTCAGACCAACCATGAGTTTTAGCCTCAGGGACAAAAGTAATCTAGTATGGATTCATACTAGATGAAGACACCAAGCAACCTATCTACTGTAGATAAGACATTAACAGCTTGTAACCTTGTAACATAATCTCACTTTCCTACTCCTGAACGATTCCTTTAATATATTTGGAGCCTGGCTAATTGTGTAACAAAATGACCTTGATGACATGAGTTTGCATATGTATTAATTTGTGAATGTTATAAATGGCGTCTCATAAAATGTAACCCTTGCTGCGTGACTCAGTAAATTTATTTACTTAGTGTGTGTCTGCTTGTGTTTGTTTTCACTGCCATGCCTCCAGCACAGTTCCCTCTTCAGAAGTGCTGAGGTCCATTTTATCGCAGAAGGGGGCAGCGCTCTGACCCCACAGGGGAGCCATGGCAGCACAGGGTCAATGGAGATGTACCACCTCAGCTGCACAATCTGACAGACCTAATGCAGCTATTTGTAATGGGATTCTCTCCTTTCAGCTCTGGGCACTGTTATCAGTGGCCAAGCATGCTTGCTGCAGCAGGGTTCAGGCCAGCTCATAAGAGCACCATTCTCCTGGTGTAACCGGACCGCTTAACAAACGATGGCATTAAGCTGAGAAGACAGTGGCTGCATCATTAAAGCTGTTCGTTATGATACCCGATCGATTTTACTTTCACATCAAAAGACACCTTTGTTCAAATAACAGTCTTACGTATGGGTAGTAAAACATGTAAGTACCAGAAACAACCATTAATTTTTTAGAAAGCACAGTTTTCTTACATCAACATCATACATCACAGTATTTTATAAAGTTTGCAATGGAAAAACCTTAAGCATTTCCATCAAGCAGATGAGGTGCAGGTGGGCTTACTGACTGCATCAACATTTCCAAAGAAGGAGGGAAGGAGATTTGAAGGGCGGATGATTTAGAGTTGTAAGAGGTTCAGAGGAGCAAAATTCATTTACATGACGAATGATGATGTGTGTTGTTCACACTTCTAGCAGGCTTAGCTGAATCCTGCAAGTGCTGTTTGTACAGGCTTTAAATAAAAATCAGAACAACTTTTGTTAAGTTTTGAATTAAGTGATCTTCTGGTTTATGGCATACCATGTCAGTGTTTACCTTCATCAGTCAATGAACTTTAGCTTCCGAGCTAAACTGGAAAAGGGGTTATGATAGTGGCTTAATGCTCCCTCTCACTTTTGACTCCTTTTATATGGGGACATATTTGGCTCTTTAACTGCTAAATGCTCCACTATGTTCACCAGGTAATCATTCATGTTTGCTTGTCTGTCATTAGCTGCTGGCCAGCTACAGTGAGCAGAATGTTTATTAAAGATTTTCATTTTGTCTGTCTGATGGAAAAATATGTTTATGAACCACAAAGCTTCAAAACAGCCAAAAAAATGTAAGAAAAGTTTTAAAGAAACACAGACATGTACATGACATGACATTATTTGATTGAGTAGTGCTTTATTTGATGAGTTTTTTTTTCCGGACCCATCGCTGAACCACACATGCATGGAGGTCTAGAAAAAACATGTCCAGAACCTGGGGATAACAAAGGGCATTTCTATGGGGTGCGTAGAAGGTCCCTGTGAAGGTAATTGCAGGGTACCGATAAGGTACTTGTGCAGGTTTTTAAAGGTTATCTATAGGGTTCCTTCCAGGCTACTTTAATGGTTACCTACAAGTTTACTTACAGGTTACCTACAAAGTACTTACGGCTAACTACAAGAGTACTAACTGGGGTACCCACGAGGTACTTATAGGAACACCTATGGAGTAATTACCTAAAAACTAATGCGACAGGGGTCCTTACTCATTCATTGTTGAGTGCATACAGGTTATCTCTGAAATACTAGCAGCTACCAACAGGAACACAGGCTACCTAGCAGGTACTTCCGGGGTACTTACAGATACACAGATGAGCACTGATAAGGTACCTACGAGGGTACCTACAGGGATGCTTACTGGGTAACCTTGATGGCACCTACATGATTATGTTTAGGGTACTTACAAGGTATCTAGAGAATAAATGCTCATAGAGATTTATGCACATATATACACACACATAGCTATAGCTCAGACCCTGTAAGTAACCTGGAGGCACCCTGTAGCTTTCTCTTAAGCACACTGCAGGCATCTCATAATACACCTTCATCCCCAAATGTATTTCATCACTGTTTTTTTGGTACCCGTACCTGGTATGACTGGGGCTGAGTCAGGACTACATGTGACATGAACAGACTGCTGTTCACTGATTGGCCATGGGACCAGGAGAAATGAGAAGGTTTTCGCTGATGTAGTGCCAGGATAAGTTAATAAAACTCAAGAGTGACTACAACAATATTGAGGACCACAATGGCCGGAGCGTGTCTTACCCAAATATAATTTTACTATTTACAAATCATAAACCATGCCTGAAGACTGAAAGAAAGAAAAAAGACACATCAGCTTTCTGAATTACACACAGGCAGGGCACTGTATTTAATAACATCCTAAATCAACGGATCATACATAAAATCAGCTGCTCAGACCCAGAAACCTTTCCTCCAAAACACACTAAACAAAACCACCATGAAACCGTGTGTTTGGTCTGTAAATGTATTGACGGTCCTTAAGCGAACCAGCGTCTGCAGGAGGAGGGAACAGGCAGAGAGCAGCTGCTCGTAATCAGACTGCCTGCATCGGATGAAACGGGATGAAACCCCCCTGAATCCGAGAAGCACGAATGTCCAATATCCAACCTAAAGCTAACTTCACAGTGGTCAAAAGTCTTTGTCCTTATTTTTGCCATGACTGAGACAAAAACTTCCTCATAAAGCCCAAAATTGTAATTTCTTCAGGCGAACTTTGCAACTTCACCAGTTCAGACAGCAGCTCCCCTGTTCCCCCTCCCCGCCCACATCCAATCCCCATGTGCCTTTTTTAAGTTCTGGCTGGGCGGTGGTCCAGATTATTATCTCAATGGATCATTTTATACAAGAAAAAAAAAAATAAGACATTCTTGCATATACAACAATACAAACATTATTAGTATTTAGTTTATTTATGTTTTTATTTTCTATTTATTTCTTTATTTTTTATCGTTTGACACAGATTACTGTGACAATGTCACAGTAATGGTAATATCAGCCACAGCACACTACACTGACAACTGGAGATGGGGCTTCAGTCACCAGTAGGTCAGTGAAAACAGAACTGGTACCATACCCAGTACAGCGAAACCGAGTGGAGCCTAGCAGCTCTGTCTAAAATGAGTCATTGGAAAAGGGGCTATATGACCCTGCAAGCTACTTGTAGGCAACGTTGTAGTTACTGTGTTAGTATTAGGCTGTGTTATGTCCTGGTACTCTCACTGGCTTTTTAGGACGTTGCTAAGCAATTGGTCATATTAGGAATATATCTGAGATACATCCTGAAATGCACTTCCTCAACATTAGGAAAAAGTTTCAAACATTTATACAGGTTATCTGGTTGTGTTTCTCTCAGTGAAGCCTTAGTGCACTTCCACTCTCAGAGATATTAATTGCAGCTCCACATCCAGCCGACTGCAATCCCATTCCTGCAGTAGAAGCACTGTTTAATCACTCACATAGTGCTCTGAAATTCTTCCAGGCTTTGCACGGATTAAGAGGACATTACCTCGAAATTAGAAGAGAAAATGGTCTACAGATTCCTAAATTCTCCCCAGGAAGCTTTTGTTCCTATGGACTTTTATTTGGTATTTTCCACCTGCCTATATTTCTCCACAGGGAGCCTTTGCAGTTTTTCTTCCTCAGTACCTCAAATCATTCCTTTACATAGTCTGACAGTTGGAAGCTATTCTGAATCAGGTATCCTTGTCCTTTGGGGTTTTGAACACTTTATTGAATGAGTTGTTGAGACAGGATTGTTTTTTTACAGTAGCCAGCAACACCCATTTAATAACCTACAGCTCTCAGTATAATGCCAAAGTACAGTAGAATAGTTTTGATCTATTACTTGCCATCTCAGCTTGTATTTGTTGTCAACTGTTAAATTTAGGAGGAATTTCGATGATGCACCACTGCTGAAGTTTTCAACAGAGCATCTTACCCATCAAAGTCACAGGATGTTGGCAGCTGGAATTAAGGCTGCCTCTTCTCTGTCTTGCCATTACTGAGTCCTCTTTTGTTCTGGATCTCCTGCTCTCTTTAATGATCACTTGTTTGTCAGCTCTGATGCAGGTTTGTCACGTGATGCTGATTAAACAGCATTAGAAACAGTCTTTTCTCTCCTTCTAGGGAAAAAATCTGCAAACATCAGCCAGAATGTGCAACAATGGATGACTACAAATCATTACAAAGGACATTTTTTTGAAAATTTTGCTTTTTGACTCTACTAAACACTATCGCCTTTTTGTGGGGAAAATGGCAATTAGTAGCTCCTCATTCGAAAGTATGTTATTTTTCAGAACAGTCAATGATTTACTTTGGTAAACAAGGATTTGATTGTCTCTCTTGTGGATCCTTTGCACAAAGCCCTGACATCTGATGTTGAATAATAGCTGTAAAATCCTTGGCACCAGTGAGCAGCACTGTAGGAACATGTTGGTTAAACTCTAGGTAAGGCCAAATGATCATAATGATCTCAAATTGTGCTTTGAAGTTTAGGACTGTATTTGTGTGACATTTAGATCCAGCTAATTCTAGGATTGACCATTAAGCTGAAAAATCTTTTCATGTCTTTTTATATGACTTGGTCATCAATAGTGAAGGAGCAGAGCAGGACAGTGATGAACTCTTGTGAGTGATGGATTAAGGCTGCCTCTCTCCGAGACAATGTGAGTTACCCTGTCATCCGACCACCTCTCGCAACCCGGCTGTACCACTTCCTGCCACAGCCCCAGCCTGGAGGGAATACAGATACAGTATTATTTCCTTCACCTCTCTCCAAACTGAATACAGTTTTGTTAAGGTAGAAAGTTGCACAGATATTATGCCCAGTAACAGAATAATCATCTTAAATGATTTTGAATATTTTTACAGCATTGTGTTCATATTTTTTTTGAATATTCATGTCAAAGTTTGCAAGCTTGAACTCATGTCAGCCATTCTTGGCTCACTTGAAGTATCTTCAGTGTGCAAGTTAATGGAGTTCAGTCTCAAAGTTTGTACTCCAGGATACTTTCCATAATGCTTCAAAGGATTCAAGTGTGCATTGCAAAACAGAGCCACCCAACTTATTTAAACTTTCTCTCTAGCCTGGCAGTTGTGTTCCTTGGGCTTCATGATGCTGTTTGTTCTCATGTTCTCATACAAACCTCTTAGGCCTTTAGAGAACAGCTGGGTGTATAAAAGATTAAATTACATACACATACTCTAACATAACATACTCTAATTACTAATCAGGTGATTGCTGAAAGTAATTGGTTGCGCTGGATTCTATTTAGGGGTAACAGAGTAAGGGGGTGAATAGAAATGCATGCCACACTATTCAAATTTATATTCGCAGAAACACTTAGCATTTTCCTTCTGCTTCACATTTAGGTACAGTACTACTTTGTCTCGATCTATCAAATAAAATCCCAATAAAAGTTGTAATGTGAAAAAAATCTAAATACTTTCTTAAAAACTCTTCGTTTGTGCTGAATTTCTGAGGTCAGCTCAGGATACGTGAACATGAACATGTATGAATACAGAATGTGTTATATGCTGTTTCCATTCCTGCCACAGGTGCAGGCAGTAACCTTACTGGTGCTGATGGTTTCAGTGGTTTTATTACTTTAAGTGTGGATGCTGTAATTTTGAACTTGATTTTTTTCTTCCTCTGGGAACAAAAGGTAATAAAGAAAGTTCTCTCTGTGGTAAGAAATGTAGCTTTTGGTTACCTTCACTTCCAGCCAACACACAGAAATACACCCTCACATAGACATATCTTGTTCTCTTATAATTTGGCATAAATGTCTGTGCCGTGGTGTTGTTTTTCACTACTTAACTACAATTAGGCTAGTATTGCCAACAGTTAATCAGCTGTGCACCCCCCACCCACAGTTTTTATCTGCATGCTAGCGCTAACAAAATGTCCTTCTTAATTATGCAGTAATCACCATAAACAAAGTGTTTATTTTTGTGTAATGAACTGTGGTTTGTTGTAAAAGAAATACAATAAAGGCAGGCATCATGAGAGGCACCTTTAATTCATGGTAACTAACTAGAATGTCATGCATCACTTTAACAAATCTGTATAAATTGTACATACTTTCCACTTCAATAATTTATTCTAAACTAAAGCTTTTTATTGTCATTTTCTTATTCTCAGGAACAGTGTTTCACTGTTGGGGGTAACAAGGAAGACTGCACTTCCTTGTTTTAAATGATTTTGGTTGTGAATTGCGGCTACATGAATAAACAGAAATTAATTGCTGTCTTTATTACAACTTGGTGTGAACCTGAAAACTGTACTGTTATCAGTTATCACCTAACTCTTTTCAGTCACTGTTCTAAAAACGGAGATTCTCTCGTATGTCAGTGGATTATAATTCAAGGTCTTGTAACCTAAATGGGGGAGGTTTTGTTTATCTGTTAATGATTTTTAAAAAGAAATGTACTATTTTTGTATCTCATCAAGGTCTAACAGCATACTCTTTAATCAAAATAAAGATTAAATTACCTGCTTGGAAATTGTAATAGATTTTGTTATTTTGTAGACAGCATACAGCACAGAAATAACCAACAGACGTCTTTGAGTTAGACATGTTGCTAATCACTTTCCTAGAAGGAAAAAGTAAAAGTTCCTCTAGACTTTTGGTTATTTTGCAAACCAAGTCCCAGTCTAAAAGGGACCAATCCAGTACTGAGTTGATTTAACAAAACATCCATCCATCCATCTGTTGTGATTATTAATCTGACAATATTATTTAATATTTAATATTAATATTTTAATATTTTATCAAATAATATTTCGGTCTGTTAAGGGTTGTCCTGTGAATACCAGCCCAGTAAGGCGATGGTATTAGGACAAAGTTGAAAGGTGTGAGCCAAGCTCTGACATTATTGAACCGCATAAACTCTGCACACACATGGAATGAATTCACACAATTTCTTAAAATACAAGAATTTATTAACAAAAATAAGTCAACTCAAAGTCAAACATATTTCAATCAACAAACTCTTTACTATGCTAAAACAATCCAACTAAACTACCAAGCAGAATTAAAGAATAACGAAGACTAATGGGCTATGTACAATATAAACAAGTTGATTAAAGATGATTGAAAATTATGACCAAAAGAGTGATGCAACATTACCATGCAATGTTTATGTTTGAGAACCAAGGATTATCTTGAAGAATCTGGAAATGGAGTTAAGTTAGTCTTGGAACTAACTTAGACAGTAATCAGCAAACCTTTAGACGACCATTCACAATGCAAGATCAGATAAAATATTATTTTATCAAAATATTGCTTTCAAGAATGATCTGCTGAATAAAACCAACCTTCTGGATGAATAATTTCTCAATGGTGTCTAATTAGTTGCCTTTATTTATTAAAATAATATTTGAAGAAATATTATTAAGGGAATAATTGGAAAAGAGACAAATCTTTCTGGAGAAATGGGCTTAATGGTGTTTACTTAGTTATCAGATTTAGTAAAATAGTGTTTAGAGACTATTATTCACTAACTTGAAAACTAACAACCTTTCTGTTGAATATTATGTATCAAGCACGTGTTCTAAAACTGTTAGCAGTTAAGCTAACAAAGGAGGCCGATAGCTTAGCTTAGCACCAGTACCAAACACATACCTTTAAAATACCAGGGTCAATAAAAGGGTTAAAATGCATAAGCGCGGACGGCGCATTATGAGCAACCTTCTGTGTTTAAAATCACCCTTTAACTAAAGTTTGTCTTAACTTTAAAAACACATAAACACAGAACACAAAGCTAATCACGTGCTGCAGATAGCCTGCTAGCACTAAGATAGCAGTTTCACACAAACAAAACCAAACTTCATAAAATGAAAAACGTTTAGATCATTTCATCCTAACTGTTATTCTGCCCAAACTAACCTCTGACCATGTTGAGGAAAAGATGTCCGGGGCGGCGAAGTTTGAAGAAACGTCCACAGTCAACAAGCGGTTAGCCTTCGGTTAACCTAACGAAGCTGTGAGTGGGGGCCGTTCTGTCGGCCGGACAAAACTGCACGTTACCGGTGATGCAGCGTCGTCCTTCTCTCAGGCAAGGAAAACCGTTTCACTGGGGTTGTAGAGACCGCGTCTCTGCTGGGGACTTTTCTCGAACACCGTGTGCGTCTGCAGGGCTCGGAGAGAAAGTCAAACAATGCTGGTGCCTTAATTCCCCGTTCGTGAATGAATACCGGATACACAAACAGCAATTCATTCAATACTCAACTTTTGCATATGATCGGTGATCATATGAGACTCTTGGATCCAGTTTGAAGAGTTAAGCCTTTTTGCCAGCAAAAGACTTCAGCGCGCTGTGTCTCTCCTGCTCTGATGGTCAACCAGCTTGGAGAGATCGGGGCATTGGAAAGGGGGTGCTTTTATACAGCCAGTTGCATCATGGGAAGTCTGCTGCTACCCCACTCTCCTCTGTTGCTGGAAGTCAGTTAAATGCAATTTATTTTGAAAACTCTAGAAGAGTTTTTACCGGAGTTTAATGTTGAAATCCATGGCTTAGGGTTCCAGCACATCCATCCATCCATTGTTTTCCACTTTTCTGACATCTGGTTGCTGAGGTAACAGGTCCTCCTCCCGGATGATGCACTCTATGGAGGAAGGTAATTTCAACCACTTGTATCTGGTATCTTGTTCTTTCAGTCATGACCTATATCTTATAGGTGAGAAGTGGAATGTAGGCACAATGGTAAATCGAGAACTTTGCTTTTCGGCCCAGCTCTTTCTTAACAACAGACAAGAGCAGATCCTAGATTACAACAATTGAGTCTTAAATCTGTCTATCCATTTCCCGCCCCTCACGTGAAGATACCATGATACTTTACTCCTCCCCTTGAGACTGACCCCTGACTAAGAGTGTCATAATGCGTTTTCTTGTGGCGGACCAGAGGCAGACAAGCATGGAGGAAGCAGAGTGGGATCAAAACTCGTCTTTATTTGCAGGTTCAGAGAGTCACTTACAGTGCAGGCGAGATGCAGGTGTACAGCATAATCCTGAGAACAAGGCAACCTCAAAACTGAAACCAAACAGGATCCGAAACTGGGCGAGAATCCCAAAGGAGACATCAAAGCAACATATCACGAGGACATGGAAGAGACATAACGACACAGCGTGGAACAAAGGACGAAGGCAAACTTAAATACAGACAAAGGTGGGCATGAAACAATAGGGCAGGTAGTCAGAGGAACAGGGAACAGGTGAGACAAGGAGGCAGGGAAGCAGAGAGAGCAGGTGAACCAGATAGGGACAAATGAGGGCATGGAGGAGCTAGATGAAGAACAAACTGTAAACATAGAAACCAGAACACAGATCTAAGAACAGAAATATGAAGGACAGGGGAGAAAATAAACATCAAAACTAAAAACGGAGGAACAGATCTAAACAGACAATCATCAAACCCATAAGAACACAGAACTACGCAGAACCTAGACAAATCAATAAGAAACCCAAAAGCACACCTGAAGCATAGAAACTAAAACTACCATCACCAGAAGTAAACAGGAAAAACACCTGACTAAATGAAAGTAAACAAACACCAAACCAAAAACTCCACATCATGACATCACCTCCCCCTCAAGGTCGGATTCCAGACAACCATAAAAGTCCAAAACAAAACAACCCACCCAGGGCGGGCGTAGGGGGTCAAGGACGGAGGGCCAGAGTCCAAAAACAAAACAACCCACCCAGGGCGGGCGGAGGGGGCCAAGGACAGAGGGCCAGAGTCCAAAAACAAAACAACCCAGTAGGGCGAGACAAGAGTACCCAAGTCTATGAGGCCAGCAGCGGAGACGCAGGCTGTCTGGAGGCCAGCAACGGAGATACAGGCTGTCTGGCGGTCTGCGACGTGCGGCGGCCGGCTGAGGCTCTGAAGACCCTGAAGACCCGGCGGCGGCCGGCTGAGGCTCTGAAGACCCTGAAGACCCGGCGGCGGCCGGCTGAGGCTCTGAAGACCCTGAAGACCCGGCGGCGGCCGGCTGAGGCTCTGAAGACCCTGAAGAGCTGGCGGCGGCTGGCTGAGGCTCTGAAGACCCGGCGGTGGCCGGCTGTGGCTCTGAAGACCCGGCGGTGGCCGGCTGTGGCTCTGGAGATATTGAAGACCTGGCGGCGGGGAACACACTCCAAAACGCGTTCCCTCATGCACTCCCTGGTAATGAACCGCAGTCCACGTTGGACCCACGTTGGAGTGGGAGGTCGCACCGAGGACAGATGATGCCCAGGGGGCGCTGGGCAACCGTCGCCCAACTCTGGGGAAGCCAGCCACGAGGAGGCCATGGCGGATGGACCCTCCGTGGAGAAGTAGGAGGCGCCTGACCGAACCTCCCCGGTGGCGACTGGTCTCCAGCGACGACGTCGTCCTGGGCAGGTAGAAAACCCAGCCGGAAACTCGGCTGCAGCTGGTGGAGGTGAGGATGGCTGCGCTGAAGCCACTGTGGACGTGCATGGCTGATCTGAAGCCGCTGCGGATGTGGATGGCTGATCTGAAGCCGCTGCGGACGTGGATGGCTGATCTGAGGCCGTTATTGCGGGAGGCTGGCGACGGCAACGCCGTCGACGCGAGCTCACACGAGCAGACAGGGAGGTAGAGGTGCGGTTCGGGCCCGGTGCCATACACTGACCATGGCACCGGGCCATGGCACTACTTACAATGTCAAATCAAGCTTTTATTGGTTAACTGTTAAATTTA
Organism: Crenichthys baileyi; assembly: GCA_036173005.1. NCBI lineage: Eukaryota > Metazoa > Chordata > Actinopteri > Cyprinodontiformes > Goodeidae > Crenichthys > Crenichthys baileyi. The sequence continues at coordinate 44,884 of JAHHUM010002700.1, read as the reverse complement.
CATGCTCAATATACATGTAGCACTGTCTAAATTATTGTCTACATTGACTTTGTGACCAGTTCTTTGTTGTGACAGGTGTTGAACATAGCTAGCATTAGCTTGCCATAACTGCTTAAATGCACAAACCCAGTGTAAAGTCTGTATCACTAAATCTGAGCAAGTCGCTGCAAAGTTCAAAATGTCGGTCTTTGAGAAATGATGAGGTTCCTTCTGGTCTCTTCTCTAACCCAACAACACAGGTTTTTACTCAGTCTTTGGTTAAATCTACCCAACTTCTGTCCTGAAAGCATAAACACAGCATTTGGGTTAAATACATTTTCCAGCAGTTTTTTTGCATGAAGCCAGGCTGTTTAAACTGTATTAGACAGAATTACACAGACAGATTGGCAGGAAGTTAGAACATCACATGGACATGAAGTGTATTTCAACTCGACATTTTAATTGCTAAACAATAGACTCCATAATGCATGCTGTTGTTTCTGCACCTAACCCCCCTACAGGTCTACATTTTTAATAAATTTGTCTACTTTATTGTAAGTTTTAATAAGCAGGTTAAGGTCAGTTATGGTTTAACAGATTTTAATTGATTTAGTTCCATCTGACTGATTTAACAAAGTCCTGTGAACTGTGATAAGCTTAATCTGAGGGAAAAAAACAATGCTCTCCTATATTCTACAGGGAATCTGCTATCCACTGCAGTACCAAGGGCAGATATTACAGACAAATAATACCCAGTTTGGGCACAAAGCTGGATGCTTTGACTTTGTTATACTTGACACACTGTCAGGTGATGCAGCTGCTGTATTTGAGTTTCTCCATAATCAATCTGTAACAAACTTACTTTGAAAGTGGCTTCCTGAAGTGTATGAGAAAACCTAATGGTGTGCGCAGTCCAAAATACAAACTAGCCAATCAATTTCTCCTTCTTCGCTCCCTCTACCCTTCAAACTTCTCAGCGAACTCCCTTCTTCTTGGCAGGGAGTCTTTCTCTCTTTCTCTCACTTGCTTTTCATTAACATCTCCAGAGGCACAGAGTCCTGATGAGGGAAAACAATTTCTTCCTGCTCTGAAAATGAATAGGGATGTTACCAGTTCTATCTAAGCTCTCTGTGATGTTTGAGCATTACTAAAACCCATCCATCCCTCTGATGATGATGAAAACTGGCCTGTTTTATTCATACCAGCATTCGTGGTCTGTTAAAAATCCTTTTTGGAATTCTCAGTTAGTGGATTTGCACCTAACAAACCCAGTCTGCACACACAGATGGAACATCAAAAACACAATGGGTCACAATGGCTATGCTTTCAGCTGAACAATTACGTCAAAACACAGAGCTGTCAGGTGATTCTCTCTCAGTATGCGCTGTCCCACACCTGCTGCAGGAAAGCCTGTCTTGTTGGACAAAATTGTATTGATCAATTAAATCATCAAAATCAATAAAAAGTAATAATGGTACAACATTTCTTTGTCAAAGTGAAGTGCTATCAGCATGTGCTGTTGTCTGGTAACGTAAGTATAAGCTACTGTCAAAATAAGGTGATCCATGCAACATTTATTAACTGCTCGCAGTTAAATCCATAAAAATTACAATAAATATCCTTATGTGTAATCCATACAACAATTATTAAAATACACAGTTGAAGCAGTGGAGAGTGAAACAAGCATATTCCTATATTCTGGGACTGAGAGACTGGAGAGGCCTGTGTGGAGCTACGTATTAACTGTCTTATCTTTTGCAGAAATATAAACAAGTGTATCCAAAGAAATTATGTATGATGATTTTCCATTCTTTTACAAGTATTAAATGAAATTAGTAATCTTTGATTATCAAGTTAAAAGATGTATGATTGAAATATGGTTAAGAACTGATAAAGTAAAAAACATTAAGGTGTAAAATTCTCAATCAGCTATATATGAAAGAGATATAATGTTGATCAGTTGTGATGTATGAATAAAAGGAATGAAGTGATGGTTTTTTAACTGTGTTTTAAAGTACATGCAGAAAGCTGAGAATGGAATGTATAATACCGTGTAAAGTTTAAGACTGAGCAGATTAGGGAGAAAACTGTAGGATGACTAGGAATGACGAGAGCCAGGTGCATGCTGACAGCGAATCTTTTGAAGACCAACGCAAGGAAGGGAGGACGAGACTACAGCCAGCTGCGTGGCTATTACTGGCATCTTCAAGGCCAAAAACAGCACCAGAAGGTCACGGTGACCATGACTAAGTATTGAGCAATAACGTACTGAGCAAAAGTATGTTGCGCAATAACTGAGAAGCCTAACAAAGGGCTGACTGGTGAGAGCATCTGGACTATAAAGGCAATGCTAGAAAAGGGAACTGCGGTTGTTTCCTCGCAGAAGACCATTGAACAAGATCGGACAGAGAAAAACGCTGCAGATGAAAAAGGACCAGAGACACAGCCCAGCTGATCGACTGCATTAAGAGGAGGATCAACCCGTGTGCCCTGGAAGGACTGTGCCTCAAAATTAAGAATCTGATTTCATCTGCGGCCTTTTTATCCAGACAACAGAAGTGAACTTGATCGGTGAACAGCTGATTGCTCTAAGTTTCAGGCTTCTGGAAGTCCTGAATAGACCTCATTTATGTCTCCGGGGTTTCCTCCAACACTTCAGCCTCTGGAAGCTACTGTCTTCTGAGACATATGACAACAAAGTTCCAGTTTGACCATCAAAACCTGGAGCACCAGTGTCTGTCCACTTAGAGGAAGAAAACTGAAGATTAAGTCGTTTTTCCTTCAGGAAATCACTTGTTGTTACCAGAAGAAACATCTCCATCAGTTGCATGGATTAGCCTCCGTCTTCAAAAGCCTCTCCAAACTCACTAGTTTCAGCATCAGGGAAAGACAGGTTGAGTTGATTGATTCATTTCTATTATTGAAATTATTATGTGTTACCGAATTTAAGCTGTTACTGACCCCTGCTAAAGCATTACTAATTAAAGAAAGCATATAAAATTCTAGTTAAATCGTGGACATTCATTTATTTGAGTCATCTTATTTTTTGGTCTTTCATTGGTGATAAAAAGTCTTGTTGCCTGGTTCTAAGACATTTTAGGAGGTTTTTATAGGCTGCCTTAACCAAGTTTGTTAAAACACCGCCCTTGGGGCTCGTGCCAAGTCACTAAAATTAACCTAGCCCATATACCAAGAGCCAGTTGTAATATTAGGGAATGTGCAGCCGTTAACAGAAGGGACTGCCGAAGTGTGAATTACTGCTGTGGGCTACTCAGTCGTCCAGACCTCCAGTTGAAAAAGGGCAAGACTTTTGTATGAAGGCTGTCAGATGCTAGGCGAGTCATTTCCCGACACCAGCTTAAACAGAACTTTCAGTAAACCTGCTTAGTAAGACTTTTCAGGTTTAGGGAAGTCCGGACCCGTTGGATGGAGAGCTGGATTGAGCAATCCCCTTAGACATAAAGAAGTAGGAGGGAGGGGTTAGCTCATCGGCAACGAAAATACACACAATATTGTTCCAGCATGTACCAGCACTTTCATTTTTTCCAACACCTGTATCACAAGACCTGTATCAGTGACCTGCGCAGTGATTGTCTAAAAAAAAAAGTAGCAGGAAATGGAAATGGCAAAAAAAAATGTATGATCTAAAGTTTGTCCTTGTGTTTCTCACGAAGGATTAAACAGCATTCCAGGTATTTCATGGACATCTATTTTTCGCTACTCAAAGTGTTTTAGTTTGTCTACTATTAAGTTTCTTGCTAAAACATTGAGATTTTTATTGCTAAAACTGCACATGTGGTGCTTAGAAGGGAAGCCTACAATGTAATGTTGAGTACAGTCAGTTCTCTCTGTCATTTGACTCAGGCATGGAGAAAAAAACATGGGCTGCTGCTGTAGCTGATTATTGAGGAAAAAACCAGGCAAAGAATGATTATTATTTTTTTAATAATGTGATTAACAGACCTCAGCAGATGATTTGAGAGGACATAATTAAAGTAAAAAAACCACACAAAATACCTGACAATTTTTATGTCCATAAAGATACCCATAGTGACCACAACGGTCTGGCTGCTGACTACCTGCTCGAGCTAATTTTGGGAGCAATGGGGGAAACTGTGATGTCTTTTGTGATGTCCTGCAGGCTTGAGTTGTTTGTTCCATTTAAACAAAGAGACAGTTTTTAGTGTGTGAGAAGAAACCTATCCTTTTTACCTGTTTACTTTCACAAAGCTCACCTACCTTTTTTGTGTAGAGGATCTTTAGGGAGAGTAGGAGTGCCTACTCTATCCTTTTTCTGTTCCCATTAGAAAGGTCCTGTTAGGACCTTTCTAATGGGAATCAAGAGAGCAATCCATCTTCTGTTTACAGCAAGAGAATTTTCCCTCTGTGGCCACAGAAGACACATCACCATCCATTTATGGAAATGTGTTTCTGTTTTAAAGACATGTAGTTAACAATCAGCAATCTTGCTTATTCTAAACATGAGAATCATGTATAAATAACAGCATTTTTTTCTTCCCAAGTACAAAGAGGCTCTGACGGCTGAGACTAGGCCTTGATCAGTGCAGCGTTCCCTAGACACTCAGCTCTTCACTCAGCCAGTTCCTCAGCTTGCAAGCCTCGCTCTACATTCATTATTAATCACAGACTTTTAGTGGGGTCCCCTTCTAACAGTGCGGGTTGAAGTGGTATGAAATATGCAATTGTCTGCATAATACACAGCAGGTGAAGTATCAGGTGCTGATATGGAGCACAAATATTGCATAAGAGATCTGCACTTATTACTGTCAGACAACAGAGGAGGATTTAGCAGCAGCAGTGGTGAGTGTCAACATTTTCCAGATTGACAAGACCAATGTAAATAATTCTGATTAGAGGGCAGTATTTGGAAGAATAAATTTTGTCCCTCCAAGGCATGTCAGTTAATTTTTATGTCCTCATTTACTGATAAGGTACTTTGTTGAATGCAGAACCCTGAAACAGTATCTTGTTCCCCACATTTATTCCTCTTTATTACTGGTCTTTGTTGCATTTTGGCCTTGAGTATTTAAGCAATGTGTCAGCCTTGTGCCACAATTGGCCATTTCCCAACACCTCTTTAGCCAGACAAAACCTTCTGCCACCCAAGTAATCATCGTTTCCCGTTATTAACCTCCGGTCAGCTCCACGGGATCAGGTGGGGGGTTAAGCAGCATTAAGAGAGGGCAGCAGGCGCATCATTTATTCATTTATCATCACAGACCATCAATTGTCTCATTCCCAAACCAGCTTGTTGTGCTGCTGACCTGACAATTACAAAACCATTGCGTCACTTTAAATAGGAATTAAGCAAGAACTAATCAGAGTAATATTGTGAGTTGCGACTTTAGGTCAATATAATCTCCATTCAGGAGCCATGTGAGGCCTCCGCAGGAATGCGCAGAGCGAGAGAGAGAGAGAGAGAGCGACAGATAACACATACAGCTGGGCTTAGCTTCACCTTTGATGTTTATAGCACAAATATGAGCTGCTCACAGCTTATCTGGGCTTGAAGTGAACACACCAAGGAATCCCTGGAGAAAAGAAAATATCCTAGTTATAGATACAGTAAAGAAATAGGTAAAGCAGCTAATTTATTTTCTCTTTTTTCATTACCGATATGGTTCTGATCAAGGAAAGCAAAACTTTCTTCATGTTCATTATTCACAGATATATATATTTTACAAAGGCAGTGTGTTCTATTGTTCTGTTTAAACTGCTGAAAAATAAGATTTCTCTTGTTGCTTCTCAGTAAGAGGTCTTACTGTCAGGATGGAACAAGTAAGATGAAAATGGCCTTAGATGAGAATCTAAGGCCAGTGGATAAAAGTCTGGTTTGAAATGACAGAAGGACATAGTTAACTCAAATAAGGAATGAAGGTATGCTTCAAAACACAAAACTTTTAAACTTGAAGCACATGGGCTACAGCAGCAGGCAACCAAACCGGATGTCCCTTCTGTCAGCTAAGAACAAGAAACTAAGGGCTACAATTCTCACAGGCTGTCCAAAATTGGACAAAAACAGATTTCAGCAGCATTTCGGGGTCCGAATTTGGAGTAATCAACATCAAATCATGCAGTTGTCAACCATGAATCAGGTTTCCGGTGGTAATAATGTGGAAGATATTTTCTTGGCACAATTTAGGCACTTTAGTACCATTTTAGCATAATTTATACACCACAACACAGCTGAATATTGATGCTGACCATCTTCATCCCTTTATGACCACGCTGTACCCATTTGCTAATGGCTACTTTCAGCCGGATGATGCATCATGAACCCAAATCGACTGAAACTGTGGAATGTTTCTGCACATTGTTGAAAGAATTAAGGCAGTTCAAAATGCATAAGGGGGTCCAACTCAGTACTACCATGGACTACCTAATAAAGGGGCCGTTGTGTGTATTATTGCTGAGAAGCAACCTAAGCTATGTTCTTCTATTCACATCATCAACTGTATGAGATGAACTGCTGATGAACTCAATCTTCAACTAGGCTTGAAGCATTTCTTGAGATGTGAAGCAAATTTTAAGAGGCTGTTTTGTTCCATTAAAATTAAAGCATGAATGAATCTTAAGCTGCAAGGAAGTGTGGAAACAGGAGTGTTTGAAGCCATCATTAGTCACATCTTCATGGGGGCGGTCAGTCCAACAGTTCAGCTGGCAGGCCTTGTGTTTCCTCAGCCATCAAAGAGAACAGAGCCTGTGGACAGGTCTGATTGGATGACAGAACGATTCATCCCCTGGCATGATTCCTCAATGATAATTTGCCCTGCAGTACTGATTTGAGACCTTTGTCTTTCTCTGTGTTTGTGATGTTTGTATTTCTCAAGTGTCTCAGTAAAAATGTGAAGGTCAAGCCAACAAATTAGTTTCTTTGAAGTATTGAGTAAGTGTTGCCTCGTTAGAAACAATCAGATATCTGCCTGAGAACCTTCAGGCTCTTATATTTAGTGAGTACTGATCACTATTATCTTTTCTTTGTGGGAAGTTCCTGGCTTGAAACTATTTGTTTAAAGTATAATTGATTAAAACGTTTTCTAAAATGGAGTTTTGACGAAAATTCAAACTGAAAGACTCACCTCCACCCCCCGGCCATCCTATGACTCCACCATGCGTCTCTCCTCCATCCAATCAGCGACAGATCCGCATGTGTCTTCAATCAATCATCCTCTGAGGCTTCGCTTTTGAGGACCTCCAGTCATAGATTCCCCGCTCTTCAGCTGAGCTTCGACCCTCCTCCGCCCCACCTTCACCATCTCCCTTCCATACTCCTCCCGGCTCCCTCACCTTCTTAGGCCTTCACTCCCCAGTATTGGTGTGAAGTGGAGTTGAAAGGATGATTCAGATTATTTAATATAGGGCTCTTTGGTGAGGTTACAAGCAGCAGGTATTTTACCTTCAGTAGGCAGTAGTCAGATTTTAGTTTGAAGAAACAGTGATTATAGCTCAGCAGACAGTCAGTGAAAAGTGGGTTTTTGCCATATTGAAATAATTCCCGTCTCAGAAATGTCATAGTACTTCATGCAAACTCTTTTATATTCTGTTGCTTCATTATCAGCTTCAGTAAGATATTTACCCAACTGTTTATGATTACTTACACCAGAAATGGTTTTCAGTCTGTTCTAAGATTAGTTCCATGCAAAGCATGTATTGCAAGATGGAACATGGTCTTTAAGGCTTTCAACATGACTTTCCATGTAAGTCAATGGGGTCTAGCCAACAAACACAAGCTCACATTTAGACTATTTTGGTTCCCAACATTTGAAACAGGGATATAAAGTTTACTCAATCACCTTATATTTTGCATCCTTGTGGTACCTAAGTGATAAATGCTTTGGCTTCCAGTGGTTTAATTTTGTGCATTGTGTAATTGTTGACACTTGCTGTTGGTGTGCGCATTCTGCACATTTAACAATAATCTAGACTGCACAAGGTCTTCCCCGGAACGACTTGTTGGAAAAAGACAGGGCAACAGGATTTCTTTAAGGAAGTTAATGTGATGTCCTAAGAATATTTGTACCATTGGTTTTTGGGAAGAGTTAGAACGAGGTTGTCTGCATAAACTAGAAAACGCACATCATATATAGCATAGATACAGACGAGTGTGGTGTGTTTGGAAACCAAAAGCTGCCGTATTCGTTTAAGCATTAGCAAAAGATCTTGTCAATGTTAAAAGGAGTGGGTGAACTTGCAGTGAATCTTCCATATATTTGTTACTACAATACACAAGAGTTTTTTTTTTTTATTAAGTATACGTTTTCAGTGGGCTGGCTGAAAAGTTTTACCATGTTTTCTTTCTTGTTTTTTAATCTGCAGATCTCCCCTGACAGACTGAACAAACGTCTTGACTCCAGCAGAGCTACTGCTGTCCTCAGCCTGCTTGTAGTCTGAGGGGACTTACATCAAAGGTACAGCCGCTTTTCTCTCTCTACACCTCATGCCTTCTTTAATCACAGTGTTCAGTTCATCACTGAGGTAATTACATTTCCTTTTTTTTTCTTTTTTACATTTTTTATTTCTTTGTTTTGCCAGTTCAAGACTTCTCTTTCTTTATCTCTCTGTGGGAGAGCTTTCCATTATTACTGAAGTACCTCGTAGGATTTTTCTTTTTTTCAATGTATTTAAGAGTTTTATTTCCTTTAGGTAGGGTGCTCTAATTTGAATAATTCACACTTCTAAATCAGGTGGGGAAAACTGATTTTTAGTTCTTTTCACAGATCACAGTGTGCTTTAGAGCAGAAAGGCAGAGGGCATTTGTTCTGGACCAAGATATCTAAAGACAGACTCAGACTCGTAATTGAATGTTTGAAGTCTGTCACCTGTGGTTAGTTACAACTTGAGAAACTTAATTGCAATTTAGTTCTATTCTATGCTGCGGAGACACATGATTCTGCTTTTAAAACTTTAGAGAAGAAGTTAGACAGATGGCATGAACATTGGCTAAAATATAGTTAATAAGTTACTTAATTGCCTCCACTGAAAAACAGCAATTTTCTCTAAATTACACATATGCCTTTCACAATTTCCACTCATTTATTGCTTATACTGTAATTCTTGTTTATGTTTTACAAATGCAGCATTAACATTTGAAACAGAAGAAAAGAAACATCTAAAACAGACAGTTTCCTATCGACCTAAATGTTTTATTAATTGCCATCTCCTTTTTAGGAATAACAAAGAAATGCATTGCATGTTTACGTATCTTCTGATACTTGTGCATGTATTCGTACGTATTTTTCCACCCTGAAATCCCAGACACAGAAAGGTGGTTCAAAGAAAAAGGATTGACTAAAATATGGATGTAAAACAGCAGCTGAATTTCTTTTCCTCCAGCTATGAAAATAATGTTATGTATAGAACCCATGCACCTCAGTAAGCTGTGTTTGTCCTGGCATCTCTCCACAATGACCTATGTGGGCATAAGCACTTTAACATTGTTTAATGCAACTGGGATCCTGAAAGGGATTTTTTGTCCCCGAGAAAATTATTTTCTTACTTCCTGCAATTTTGTGCTGTTTCTTTCAAACAGTCAATGATGGTGTACAATTGTTCATACTAGATGTTCATTAGATTAGACAATGATCTTCAGCACAGTAATCTAATTTAACATCATTAATAATTTATTCATGGACATTGAAGCACTTTTTTGAAAAGCAAGAGTGAGAGTAAGATTCCTAAAACCACTTTACATCACTATAGTACCCACACAGTAAGTGTTTCTCATTTCAAATATAATAAAATAAAACAAAAATATGTGTTTCTTGTCAAGAGGATATTGGTAAAGTCCTCTTTGACTAGTAGAAGATCAAACTGTTCTACAGAGGAAGCAGCAGGTGTCACATCTCCTGACATCCAACAGCAGGAGATGCCCAAGAAGTTAATCCAGTTCATTGGTCAAAAGTAATGTGTAGCTTCAGTCTCTATTGTCCAGTTTAGACCCCTGTATGAACATGCATTCTGGCTGATTCACATGTAAGTATACCAGCCTGAGAGTGAAAAGTCCCCAAATTCAGACTTTTATACTTTTTCACAGACAAAGCAGTATCTGTAAAATAACTCAGAAAGTCTGTTTGGCTACTTTAGTTTCCATTGAAACACATAAATCTCTGCTAATCTCTGCAGTGCCATCGTAGCCTTGGCCTAAAAGGGTTTTCTTCATAGTCCAGCCCATGCTTTTCACAAAATCATATCAGTTATAAAGAACTCAGCAAAAACTGGCGTGCCATGATGCATTCAAGTGCAGTCGTACATATGAGGTTTGCTCCCGTAAATCTGCAGTAAATCAGCATTTTTTTCTGAAATAAAAACTATCAACTAGGGTGGCAGTTGGGCTGACAAGGCTTTATTTTAGCATAGCAATTGTCACCCCATGCCACTCCCCTGGATCTGCCCATGCTAATAGAGAATGAATAACGTGAGACGTCACATAGCTCAGTATCTGCAAGTTCAGTCAGCTCCAAAAATGATAAATTATAAACTACATAATAGAGAGACACTCACTTACTGACTGACAGGTAAAATCCTGACTTATTTAATGAGATGATTGCAACAACTAAAACTTTTATCTAAAATGAAATCCTAATTCACAATACTCCAGAAAGCTGTATAATCTCTTTAGATTACTTGATAGCAGGGATGATTTTGATTATGCTGTTTACATTATTTAAACTGGGGCTTCAAGGTAATTCTGCTGCTTGATTGGAGGCACATGCCAATGGATGGTTCATTCAGTGTCTTTAGTGCACACCTGTATTTAGCCCTGTTTAGACACAGTCAGATCACTAAGCATGTATGTTAGTGCAAGGGGTGAACAGGGCTTATAGAATCCAACTAGGACTAATGGATTGTAGTGGTCTCCAGTAGCCCCTTTGCTGTCTCAGGTTTAAAATCAGATATTGTCTACAGCATGAGAAGACAGGTTTTGCACTGCTTCTACAGTCAAAGAGACAGTCAAAAACAAAAACACAGCAGTCTGCTGGGCTTCCTCCTCAGCACTTTGTCATGCAGCTCCTCCTACATAACACATCTGTTTTCTTCCATAGTTCACTGAAGGTTATCTTTAGACAAACAAAATAAAAAAAACTTGCATCACAGCATTTGGAGCTAAAATCCTTTCCTGAGCAAGAGAAGATAGAAGATGACCTCCACTATCACCACTAGCTCTGCTAATATAAAGTATTTTTATAAACTCAAGCTTTTAGCTTTCAAATCTAATACAACAGGAAAAAAAGTGTCACATGAAATGTTAAGGTAAGTTTAAGGTAAGGTAAGTTTATTTATATAGCGCTTTTCAGTAACGAGACACTCAAAGCGCGGTACATGAGGAAGAAACATTACAATAAACTCACAAAGAAAATCAACACAGATACAGACACAGAAAAACAAATCAAATGACACTATTAATCCATTCGGAGTAATAATAATTAATAATCCTTCCAAGTTTACTGGTAGAAATTGGTTCCAAGCCACTCTTAATAATAAAGCATATTATGCTAAAAGAAGATGATAATATTGTTAGTCTCATCATTCCACTGAATTCTAACTAGGGAAGCTGAGTCACTGGTACAAAACAGCTTTAATCCACATTTTCAGGTGCTAATAATATATTGCTTTTACTGGTACTGAAGTTGAACTAAGTAATAACAGTCCATTGAAGTCTAATTAAGAAAGCTGGGTCATTGGTGTAAGAGCAGCTAAAGTCCAAATTACTAATAATGTTTGGTTTTCGCTGGTAATCCTTCTCATAAAACTAAAAATCTGTGAAAAAGTAATGAAATACTAATAATAATTGGCTTTTGCTGGTAATCCTTCTGAGAAATCTGAAAATCTATGAAAAGTAATGAAATCACACATTTAGGTAAAGTAAGATAGGAGGGAAAAAAAATCCTATTTCAGTCTGAAGTAGTACAAAAAACCTCAGCAGGGGTAAGCAACACACAAATAAGTAAAATTTAGCAAGGGTACGGTGGAATCTTGAGGGTGCAAATATATAAGTCTGAGTGTGTTTGCAAGAATTAGACTGTCAACACTGATAGAAGCGCCATTGTCCTTGAGAAGAGAGGTGGAAGTTTTATCAATCGGCCACATAGTCCTATCAGCACACAGCTGGTAGGGGAGTGCTGGGGAAGAGCGTCGTGTTTATATAACATCCAGGAGATATTTTGTCAATAGCCAGTTAGCAGAAGTTGCCAAGGCCACATTGGGGAGCCAGATTTAGAAAAACAATAAATGTTGTGGTTCAGGCAGTTGTGAAATTCTAACTACCTTAAGAGTTTTACTGGTATGTCTCAATTGCGAATCCAAATAAACAAATTTCTGGTACTTTCCGCAGATCTCGAGCATACAACTTCTCCAAGATTATATCCTTTAACCTCTGAGTCCAACTGCTGCCAGGCTGCGATTCTGTTCAAGAATCGTGTCCAGCTTGCGATTCTGCTCTCTTAACATTACATTCTGAGTGTTGATCGCTCTACAGACTCCATCCAACATCACAGGCAGCATTGGAATGCTTTGAACAGCCGCCCACGTTTTGCGAATCACTCGATAAGCCAGGTAACCACCAACTCCAAAAAGCAGAAATCCTGTTATCAAAAGTCCAAATATGTACACATTTTCTACGTCCTCGACCAACATCGTAGTCAGGCACACAATCTTCCACTGCTGCCAAGAATCCATTGTGTATCCAGAGAAGAACGTCCCGTCTGGACAAGAGGGTTCTCCTTTTCCCTATCTTCCCGTTGAAAAAAAATGTGATCAATTACATTGAGAGTCCAGCTGACCAAATCCATAATTTAAAAGTTTGGAGGATATGCAAAGCGAGGCTCTGAGAAAAATACAATTATCTTAATTCAGATCTTAATTCAGCACCACGTTAAGGTGAACCGCCACCTTAACATGGTGGAGGGGTTTGAATGTTCAAATGATCCTAGAGGCTATGTTGTCTGGGGCTTAAATGCCCCTGGTAGGGTCTCCCATGGCAAACAGGCTCTAGGTGATGGGTCAGACAAAGAGCGGTTCAAGAATCCTTCAGTAGGACAAATATATCGAGGCACGTGACGTCGCCCGGTACGGCAGAGCCGGGGTCCCACCCTGGAGCCAGGACTGGGCTCGGGACTCGTCGGAGAGCGCCTGGTGGCTGGGTTGCCCCTCGCAGGACCCGGCCGGGCCAAGCCCGAACGAGAGACGCGAGGCCATCCCCCAGTGGGCCCACCACCTGCAAGGGGGAACCACGAGGGACCGGTGCAAAGAGGATTGGGTGGCGGACAATGGTGGAGACCTCAGCGGCCCGATCCCCGGATGCTTAGGCTGGCTCTAGGGACGTGGACTGTTACCTCGCTGGGGGGGAAGGAGCCTGAGCTTGTGCGGGAGGTCGAGAGATATCGACTAGAAATAGTCGGGCTCGGCTCCACGCACAGCGTGGGCTCTGGAACCCATCTCCTTGAGAGGGGCTGGAGTCTCTTCTACTCTGTAGTGGCCCACCGGGAGAGGCGGCGGGCTGGGGTGGGTTTGCTTGTTGCCCCCCAGCTCAGCCGTCTTGTGTTGGGGTTTACCCCGGTGGATGAGAGGGTCGCATCCCTGCACCTTCGGGTCGGGGATAGGTCTCTGACTGTCGTTTTGGCCTACGGGCTGAGCGGTAGTGGGAGTACCCGGCCTTCTTGGTGTCCCTGTCGGGGGTGCTGGATAGTGCCCCTCCCGGGGACTCCATTATTCTGCTGGGGGACTTCAACGGCCATGTGGGAAACGACAGTGACACCTGGAGAGGCGTGACCGGGAGGAATGCCCTCCCCGATCTGAATCCAAGTGGTGCTTTGTTATTGGACTTCTGTGCTAGTTACGGATTGTCCATAATGAACACCTTGTTCAAGCATAAGGGTGTCCATCAGTGCACTTGGCACCAGGACACCCTAGGCAGGAGGTCAATGATCGACTTTGTTGTCGTATCATCAGACCTTCGGCCGCATGTTTTGGACACTCGGGTGAAGAGAGGGGCTAAGCTGTCCACTGATCACCACCTAGTGGTGAGTTGGATCCACTGGAGGAGGAGAAAGCCGGACAGACTTGGCAGGCCCAAGCGCATAGTGAGGGTCTGCTGGGAACGCCTGGCGGAGCCCTTGGCCAGGGATGTATTCAACTCCCACTTCCGGGAGAGCTTTGACCAGATTCCGGGGGATGTTGGAGACATAGAGTCCGAGTGGACCATGTTCTCCGCATCTATTGTCGATGCTGCTGCCCGTAGCTGCGGCCGTAAGGTCTGCGGTGCCTGTCGCGGCGGCAATCCCAGAACCCGGTGGTGGACACCGGCAGTAAGGGATGCTGTCAAGCTGAAGAAGGAGTCCTGTCGGCTGTGGTTGGCTTGTGGGACTCCTGAGGCGGCTGACGGGTACCGTGAGGCCAAGCGTGCTGCGGCCCGGGCTGTGGCAGAGGCAAAAACCCGGGCCTGGGAGGAGTTCGGTGAGGCCATGGAGAAGGACTACCGGTCGGCCTCGAAGCGATTCTGGCAAACCGTCCGGCGCCTCAGGAGGGGGAAGCAGTGCTTCGCCAACACTGTTTATAGTGGGGGTGGGAGGCTGCTGATCTCGACTGGGAACATTATCGGGCGGTGGAAGGAGTACTTCGAGGATCTCCTCAATCCTGCCATCACGCATTCCCTGGTGGAAACAGAGGTTGGGGACTCGGGGTTGGACTCTTTCATCACCCAGGCTGAAGTCACCGAGGTGGTTAAAAAGCTCCGTGGTGGCAAGGCTTCGGGGGTGGATGAGATCCGCCCTGAGTACCTCAAATCTCTGGATGTTGTGGGGCTGTCATGGTTGACACGCCTCTTCAACATTGCATGGCGGTTGGGGACAGTGCCTCTGGACTGGCAGACCGGGGTGGTGGTCCCCCTTTATAAGAAGGGGGACCGGAGGGTGTGTTCCAACTACAGGGGGATCACACTCCTCAGCCTCCCTGGTAAGGCCTACGCCAGGGTTTTGGAGAGGAGAGTCCGGCCGATAGTCGAACCTCGGCTTCAGGAGGAGCAGTGTGGTTTTCGTCCCGGCCGTGGAACACTGGACCAGCTCTATACCCTCTACAGGGTACTCGAGGGCTCATGGGAGTTTGCCCAACCGGTTCACATGTGTTTTGTGGACCTGGAGAAGGCATTTGACTGTGTCCCTCCTGATGCCTTGTGGGGGGTGCTCCAGGAGTATGGAATCGGGGGCCCTTTATTAGGGGCCATCCGGTCCCTGTACGAGCGGAGCAGGAGTTTGGTCCACATTGCCGGCACTAAGTCCGACCTGTTCCTGGTGCATGTTGGACTCCGGCAGGGCTGCCCTTTGTCACCGGTCCTGTTCATAACTTTTATGGACAGGATTTCTAGATGCAGCCAAGGGCCGGAGGGGGTCTGGTTTGGGGACCAGTGGATTTCGTCTCTTCTTTTTGCAGATGACGTGGTCCTGCTGGCCCCCTCTAGCCAAGACCTTACAGCATGTGCTGGGGCGGTTCGCAGCCGAGTGTGAAGCGGCTGGGATGAAGATCAGCTCCTCCAAGTCAGAGGCCATGGTACTCAACCGGAAAAGGGTGGCTTGTCCTCTTCAGGTTTGGGGGGGAGTTCCTGCCTCAAGTGGAGGAGTTCAAGTATCTCGGGGTCTTGTTCACGAGTGAGGGAAGAATGGAGCGGGAGATCGACAGACGGATCGGTGCGGCTGCCGCAGTAATGGGGGCGCTGTGCCGGTCCGTTGTGGTGAAGAGAGAGCTGAGCCGAAAAGCGAAGCTCTCGATTTACCGGTCGGTCTACGTTCCTACCCTCACCTATGGCCATGAACTTTGGGTCATGACCGAAAGAACGAGATCCCGGATACAAGCGGCTGAAACGAGCTTCCTCCGTAGGGTGGCCGGGCACTCCCTTAGAGATAGGGTGAGGAGCTCGGCCATTCGGGAGGGGCTCGGAGTAGAGCCACTGCTCCTCCACATCGAGAGGAGCCAGTTGAGGTGGCTCGGGCATCTATACCGGATGCCTCGTGGACGCCTTCCTCGGGAAGTGTTCCAGGCACGTCCCACTGGGAGGAGGCCCAGGGGACGGCCCAGGACACGCTGGAGGGACTATGTCTCTCGGCTGGCCTGGGAACGCCTTGGGCTCCCCCCGGAGGAGCTGGAGGAGCTGTCTGGGGAGAGGGACGTCTGGGTGTCTCTGCTGAGTCTGCTGCCCCCGCGACCCGGTCCCGGATGAGCGGAAGACGACGAGTACGAGTACGAGATCTTAATTCAAACTGATGATAATGCAGTAAAATTACCGACAGCAATGTATAAGAGATTAACTCTACTCTCTAGAGACAGTTTAGGTTCTTTTTCCATATGGTTTATTTAAATTGTAGAGAAGATTTCAGTAACTTGCAAATGTATTTCTACCACTTAAATGTTTTCATAATTTGTCACATTACAGACACAGACTTCAATGCATTTAAAATTAGATTTTATTTGATAAAATTGTTTTTTATAGTATTGTGCTTATTTGTAAAGTGGAATACAAATTATACGTGGATTTCAAAAAATGTTATGAATAAAAGGGCCTTGTATTTGGGATTTTCCCCCCAGTCTCAAGACGTTGCAGAACCACCTGTCATTGCATTTACAGCTGTGATTTATGGGTATATGTCTCCACCAACTTTGCACATCTAGAGACTGAAATTTTAGCCCATTCTTCTGTGCAAAAATCCATCTTTCCTGTGTCACCTACAGTACATGGCTTAAGGAAAACTTTAACTGATACTTATGACTTTTTTCCAGGTTTTCTTCCATAAAGGCCAGATATAATGAGTGCATGACTAATAGCTGTCCACACATTCTTCCCGTTTTGCTCTGAATTAATTTCTGCGGCTCCTCCAGAGTTACCACGAGCCTCTTGGCTGCTTCTCTGAGTTATGCTCTCCTTTCCTGGTATGTCATTTTAGGTTGATGGTCTTGGGAGATTTGCAGATGTGACATATTCTCTCTATATTCAGATGATGGACAGAACAGTGCTCTGTCGTTACACTGTTCGCTAATGTTCTCTGACATGCCTCTAAGGCCTTCACAGAACAGCTGGATTTATACTGAGATTAGATAGCACACAGGTGGATTTGGTTGACTAATTAAGTGATTTCCGAAGGCAGTCGGTTGCACAGGAGTTTATTTAGAGGTATGAGTATAAAGGGGGATAAATAAAAAAGGAAGCAACATTTTCAAATTTATATTTGTGAGATAAATTTTGAAAATCAGTTTTTTTTATTTCATGCACTTCACAATTATGCACTACTTTGTGTTGGTCTGTCACATTTATTCCCAACACAACACAAAGATGGTTGTGGTTGTAATTTCATCAGGCGTGAATACTTTTCAAGTATAATAGAATACAAGATCAGCCTCCATAATTCCTGTTTGACATAAGCCCACAGTCCTCTTATTTCTACCTGATCCCACAATGTTGTCCGCAGTGTTTTCATGAAAACATGAGATTTACATGAATTTCTTGTCTTACATGAAACAGACAATACGTTTTCTTCAGAGAGTCTTTTGGAGATTTTTTTGTCAAAGTGACTCAAAGAACTGACGGACAGAGTGACACAGATTTATTGCTAGATATTTCACCACGCCTTTTTCCAGTATCTGCTGTTCCACTTTAAAATTTGTGGTTGCGTTTCTATTTCTACTACCAAACTATTTTTAGAGCTGTGTATTTATGCTGAGATGTGATTACTGCTCAGGAAAAAGTCTTGCAACAAATTTGAAGCAGGCACTCCACTATGAATTATGATTTATCTTTTTCTTTTCTTTTTTAATTAGTGATGTTTATGCCATAAGGTGCTGAAATCCAACCCATGTGTTTTTGTGAAATTAATAAAAAAATCGTGGGGGACGATTTATACTGAGATTAGATAGCACACATTTTCCACTTGCAATGTCATTGCAAGTGGAAAATTATTTATCAGAACAGTGATAAATAATTTTCCACTTTTTCCTGTTTGCTCATAATTATCCCCCCTCTTTACTAATGAACTTCTTGGTGTTTAGAAATGACAGTCTTGGTTTGGGAGTTTATCTTCGATTTGTTTCCATCACATGAAGTTGGTAGTAACTGGAGCATGTGTAACTGAGACCGGGGTTAAACATGCAGACCTTTGCTTTGTTTTTATCCCCTTTGACCGAGGCTATTAGCAAACATCTGTTAAGTCGGAACTTTAAAAAATAAAAAAAGCTGCGGTGGTGGAGGGGAATTCTTTAGATACCCCTTCTCTTGCATTCTAGGCTATTTTAAGCAGGGCCAGGAGGAGGTGCTTAATGATAAGCTGTGGGGTGTAGCTGACGTGCTTGCCATATTATTCCCCCAGTGACTCAGGAAGCAACGGTTCAGTCGCCCCTCCAACCCCAGAGGGGTGTGAATCATTAGAGCCTGTGCTCAAGTGTGTCCAATCAGCATTGCTTTAGGAACCTCCACTGATGCCACTTATCTCAAGTATCGGATGACTTTTAATAAAGACAGGCATGTTATTTTCATATCCTCTCCTTACAAAGCAGTGTTTCCATTTTGAACCCACGGCACCAGCTGCCTTCTGCAAATGAACACCATCCAGGAATGTTTGGTGAGATCAACGAAGAGAGAAAGGTATAAAGACAAAGAAGCGGCCTTCTCTGTCATTCAAATGGATGTGGAGTTTAACTTTCGGAGCACAGTCTCCTTGGCACACAGCACTCCGGATAGAGGAGTCAGACAAGATAAATAAATGATAAACATGCAACAAACATCAAAGAGAGATTGTGTGCTTCAAAGGGAATGAGGGCTTTGTGCTCAACAGGTCCTATTGTAAAGAAAAACTACTTTTCATGTGCACACAGTCTCAGACTGACATATTGTGTACTCTGTTTCCACAGTCCAGCCTGTTTAAAATTCGAATCATTGTGCCTGCATTGATGATCCCAGCTGAGCCAAGCCAATTGTCCACTATCTTTGTCTTAGTGACATGGTCAGTATGCTTTGATACGATGTGCCTCGTCACATAATGTCATCTTTGCTGCTGAAGCTTTTTATGCTGGATCTGGTAAGTGTTTCTTGTACAATGGTTTATTCATTAAAGACAAGGGCAAAGGGTTGAACAGTTTTTATTCTGTTTCATTCCAAAATTACCATGTGTAATTTTTCTGTAGCATTTATATGATAAGGACCATGGTGGAGGTGACGGCTGGATGACAAGTGAGGTTTTTCGATTTTAAGTTCGTTTTCTGTGTTAACTGTGATAATGTGGGCTGTATTGAAGAATTTAGCTAAGAAAAGTATTGAGAGCCATTTGGTTCATCATTAGCAACAGTGAAAACATTCAAGAAATATACAGACACAGAAATTTGGTGGCCTCCTTTTATAAAAATATGTACAACGATAAATAAATGTATCTTTTATTGCAGTAGCGTAATATTAGTCTAAAAAAACTGTAAAAGTCTAACCTTTAGAGTTAGTACATTTATTCAGTTGGAGGAAAAAAATCCCACATTGAGAAATAATTGTTTTTATAAACTCACTGATTTTGTAATAATTGTCAGTGATTATAAAATCACTGTCAATTATTGGTATCCCTGCTGTCAATACTTTGCACAACTCCTTATTATAAGCAGAAATTGTTTTATTAACAGTTACTCGTAGACATATTTTTGTGTATTATCAGGGGCCGTTGTAATTTGTCTATGTATGTTAACATCAACCTGCTGAGGGACAAGCAGAAGGAAACTAGCCTTGGGCTATTATTTGGCATATTTAGAAATACTTTGTATTAGTTCATTAATAAGTGCTGCCCCCGTTTTAAACAGTCAGTCAGTCATTTTCTACCGCTTATTCCATAGTGGGTCGCGGGAGAGCTGGTGCCTATCTCCAGCAGTCTATGGGCGAGAGGCAGGGTACACCCTGGACAGGTCGCCAGTCCATCGCAGAGCAACACACAAACAACCATGCACACACTCATTCATACACCTAAGGGAAATTTAGAGTGACCAATTAACCTAACAAGCATGTCTTTGGACTGTGGGAGGAAGCTGGAGTACCCGGTGAGAACCCATGCATGCACGGGGAGAACATGCAAACTCCATGCAGAAAGACCCCCGACGGGAATCGAACCCAGGACCTTCTTGCTGCAAGGCAACAGTGCTACCAACTGCGCCACCGTGCAGCCCTTCGTTTTAAACAAATAAATCTAAAAAGAAACCATTTAGTCTTTTATTGTACAAGGTTGAAGTTACAGACCGTCCATAGAGCGGACAGTTGCTCTAGATGGTCCAGAGTCCAATGCCCTCTCCTCTTCAGCTCACCCAATAGGCTTTCTATTGGGCATTTGGGTCTGGAGACTATGATAGTCATTAAAGAAGATTGATTTTGTGTCTGGTAAACCATTTCAGTGTTTTCAGTTTTGATTTGGCCATCATTATTCTGCTGTAAGGCCAAATGACAACCTTCTTTCAGTTTATTGAGTCCACCAGATTTTTACTGAAAATCTTCAGATCTTTACAAGAATTACAGATGACATACACACTAATAAGGTTCCCAGTGCCTTTGAAATACAAACTGGCCCATAGCATCACAGATCCTCCACCATACTTAACATTGTGCATAAGGTGTCATGGTGTGCTGAGGCTGTGTAGGACCCATGTGCAGGGCAGAGCCGTGGAGCATCATGGTGAGTTGAAAATGGGTTGAATGATGAATCTACAAAGCCAAAACTTACAAAGAGCAGGATGATGAGCAACATGCAGGTAACATAGATCTAGGCAGGAAAAACACTAGTAAATAGCCGGGTAGCAAGCAGGGTAGTAACAGGGTAGACATCAGGGGGAACCTGTAGCAAAAAATGAAAACCAGAAAGCATAAATACTGAAGAAAGTGGAGAGTGGACCAATGGACTGAGAGAGCTAATCAAGGAGAGGATTGGGTGCAGCTGTTGGAGGAGGGAATGCAGGCAACTGAAGGAGGTTGGTTAATTAACCCTAATGAGCAGGGGAGCGCATTAACAGGGGAGAACCAGATCTGTCAGGAAATATAAACTAACACATCTAACACAGGAATCCAGGGAGGTAACAAAAACTAAACAACAGAATGAATCTAATAAACCTGAATGAACTCAATAAAGCAAGTAAAAAATATGGCAGTGTAAAGAAGGTAAACAGAACTCAAACTAAAAACCTAACACAGGCAGATTATGACCTAAGGTGCTTTCCCACAAATACATAATTGGTTTCAAACCATATCCACTTGGAGTGATTTTTGTCAATCTGCTAAATCAGAAAAAATCTCCCTGATGATCTTGCTCATTGTGTTTGAAAGTAAGACAATCTTAGGTTCTGGTCCAAACTAGTGGCTAGGAGCTGGAAAAAATGGGCCTTGATGTAATGCCATATATATCCCCTGGGGGAACTCTAACAATATTTGAAAAAGTCAAGTATGAATTTTAAGGTGCTTCAGTAACATTTATTTTTAGAAAGATTGTTATGGGAACCATTACTTGCACTAAAAGTTGGATTTTTCCAAACCCTCAAAGTGATATTGTGTTGCTGCATTTGAATTTATTTAAAGGCTTTTTACACATCTTTACCAAGGCTGCCACCACATTAGCCTGCATCTGTATAATCAAAGACGTATATTGTCACCTGTTCTTTTCATGTTAGCTTATATTTAGACATAAAACATAAAACATAAAAAACATAAAAAAACATAAAATAGAAGAAAGGTAGAGACATGCTGTCAGATAATGTTTGTTTCAGTTTTTAAAAAATGTCTTGCCTTTTCTCTTTTGTCTCCCTCCTGTTCTTGTTTTCCTCTCCTACCAGCTCTCCATTCTTGGTTTTGCTTCATTGCTGTGCTTCATTAGAACTGAGGTGACTGTTTTCTAACACCTGCTTATCTCCTTGGCCCATACTGTTGTGGATTTGAATTTCCAGCCTCCTTTGTTACCGTGCTGTCAGCCCATTGATATCATGCCTTCATCAGTAATGGATATCAGAGAGTGTGTGGGTGTGTGTGTGTGATGGATACTGCATGTGTGATAAGCGTGGGTTATTGTGAATGATGGCTGCAGGAATCTTGCATGTGTTGGACGTTTGGCCTGTAACTGTGCTTGTATGTCAGAAAGTGAAATGGCTATGCATGACTGTAACCCAATGACAGCACTGCTCCTCTACACTAGCTGTGATTGTTCATTTGGAGCAGTGACATCATTCCTTTCACTGCTTTTGGCGTTCCAAAAACAAGAATGTTGACTTCTCTCGAGTCTGCACTGTGCCGTTCTGTTTTGTTGTCTTTGGAATTACAATTTGCTGCACTGATGTAAAACTGCAAAACTGTGTTGAATTTTATCATGAGTACCTTAAGGTGTCTTAATGGTGTGATAGGATAAAACGTTGTAGAATAGCCCTCAGAGGCTTCCCCATGTAATCTACCATTGATGACAGAATTTTAATCATGAGCCAAAAAGTTTTGGCATTAAAACTACAGCCAAACCTAAACAGATTTGTTGATAAAAGGCTCCATGATCTATAACCCCACATCTTTATTCATCCAGTCAACCATTGCAGTTGCTTGTTTTTTTATTTTTTAGTAATTGTTGGAATTTTGTTCAGAACATTTTTTGCTAAATACTGCATTATCACCCCCTCCCACCGACCTGTATATAATTCGCATACTTGACTTTACTTGACGTTCTACCTCATGCCACTCATCCAGCCTGCTGGGTCTGGGTGTCCATAATGACCTGGTACCCCTCCCTCCCTATTTTCTCTCCCCCTTTCTTCCTGTAATGGAAGATTTGTCCAAGCTTCAGCCAACTCTGCACATGGAGGACTATGACATTCGCTCTGCTGCCAGCATCCTGGCCTCGGTGAAGGAGCAGGAGGAGCGTTTTGAGCAGCTAACCCGAGCCCTGGAGGAGGAGCGCCGCAACGTCACCCTGCAGCTTGAGCGGGCCAATCTGCCACCTAACCCCTCCATCAGCCAACCACTAGCATGGCAACAAGTGGTGATGCAGGTAAACGATGCCAGCATACTGGCCAACGCTCCCCCACCGTTTGACTTTTTTTAACCAGCATCTTGTGCTATCATGTAGCTCCCTCTGTGCAGCCATATTTGCCTCACCTCCTCCCGTCTTCCATCTGAGCAAGCTAATTTCATTTCCCTGTTTGCTCATGGTCATCACTTTCTCATGATTGCAGGTATTCTGTAATCTCTGTTTAATTTCCTAGTGATTTGGGACACTTGTTCCTATTGTCTGAACCCACTGTCCGGGATGCTGTGCAATAATCTCCTCTATGGTGACCCACCTTCAAAAGGGAGCTGATGAGATTCAACCTCTCATTTTACCTCCCCAATCTGCGCCACCTCTCACCATCCTGTCTTATCTCCTCTGACCCACCTAAAATTTGTATTCAAATTTAGAAAAATCCAACCTTTTAATTTGAGTTCGTTCTTTTAATGTTGAAGTAATCCAACCGTAAGAAGTAATTTGTCCTTTTGTTTTTTTATTTTTACAAAATTATCACAATGTCAGATATAGACACCTCAAACAATTCCTGAAAAAGTGTCCAGGAACCTGCAATCAGGAATGCATTGCTTCCTGTTTTTCTGGGACAAATATAATGCAACAGTTTTATTTTTTATTCTTATTACACTAAACACACCTGGAGTGTGTTGAAATCTTTGGCTCTTTGAAATATAAAGACATCCCAGGGGAGCTGGTGCCCATCTCCAGCAGTCTAAGGGCGAGAGGTGAGGTATACCCGGGACAGGTCACCAGTCCATCGCAGGCAACACAGACACACACAGGACAAACAACCATACACACACCCATTCACACTAAGGGCAATTTAGAGAGACCAATTTACTTAACAGTCATGTTACGTTAATTGCAGAGGTGGCTAGTAACTAGTTACATTTTTAAGTACATTTTTTAAAACAAATGCACTCCTATGAGTAGTTTTACTACACTCTACCTTTTACTTCTGTTTGAGTAATATTAATTGTAATTAATTAACACTATTCTTACTTAAGTTCAATTTCTGGCTCCTCTACCTACCTTGAGTTACATCATTGAATGACAAACAAACACGTTTTAACCAAGAAGTCTAACCAGACACAGAAAAACGTCTGGGCCAGTTGAGACTTCTAGTCTGTGCACAAGCTTCATTGTTCTTATGTTATTTTCCATCTGCTCAGCCTGTTGTGCCATTTGGATGTCAAGTAAATATATATCAAACAGTTTATTTTGTCATTTGAAGTACTTTGCACTGTTCTAACATGTACACATGGTGTACTGTAAGCACTGGTTTAAAAAGTTTGTTGTTGTGGAAAACTGTATTTTGTAATGCTGTGATTTATTTTTAATTCCAGCACCAGAACCTGCACCTTTGTATGTATGATTACATTGTTTTCACAAATTAATCAGATGAAAAAGTACTTCTCAAGTATTTAGTACTCTTTTACAAGGCGAATTTGAAGTTACTCTGACATGATTTAACGATGGTCTAATCAGGCGTTAACGATAGATTAACACTGTGTTTTTCACTTGTAAAATCTGCATTTTCGATGCAGAAAAGAGCCCCGACATTTTCACTCAAGGCAGGGTGGCTGACTGCTGTGTGTGTGTGTGTGTGTGTGTGTGTGTGTCTCAGTGGGGACCCAATATTAGCTCTCTCCTCACTTTAAGTTTAATTGTAATGCTTTCAGGCGTCGCTTTAAATGTAACAATGTAAACTTAAGGCTCACCCCCTAACTATCAAAACGAATCCATTATAATGAGTTTTTTTGCACCCTGATTTAGTTCTTTATGGGCCTGAGACAAAACAGACTTTTCTGTCAGTCTGCTTTACGGGTAAGTTGTCAGCACAGATGTCTTTTATTTCCACAATTAAAGATGTTGTCAACTCATGTGCTTAAACAGAATCAAGATTTTTTTTAAAGGTTTAACCCTGTTAGTACCAAACAATATGTAGGCCATCTGGATTTATTTGGATTTTATGGCTGCAGAATTATCAAGAAACGTGCTGAGCTTCTGCAGCCTTAGCATTCAGTATCTATATTCAGTTATACTGTGTTTTTATGCAATAGCATTATAAAAGGCAAAAAAAAAACTTGACTAATCCCATCTCCACTGACTGTATGATGAAGAGGGTTAAAAGTGACCATGGTGGCAATTACAATACAAGTAGAACTAGACTGTTTTTCACTCAGAATTTTAGAATCATTTTAATTTCGAAGGAAAGCAGCTTTTTTGATAATTCGGCCATAATAACAAACAGTTTATATAAGCAAAGACAAACAAAGACAGTAAGACCAATTTAAGGTAGGTTACTAATTATAAGTGAAAATATAATCAATATACAAATTTATGAATGAAATTATGACCTACATATAGATTTTTACTCTGTATTCTAAACAAAGTATGTATAACTTAGTTTAGAATGTTTAGCTGGTGAACTATGAACATAAATGAATTGATTTGAATCAAATGAACTGAATTTAGAACCAGTTCTTGTTAGGTTCTTAGTGGGACATTGTGGTCAGTTAATTAATCCTCATTTTCCATGTCAGCCATCTTTAATGAATGTTAGGATTCCCTACGATGTTGCTTAACGCAACAGACAGAGTAAACTAACAAGCATCTCTCAATTCTGGCCGCTTGTAAATTAGGATGTCAGCTTGTGTAATTGACACCACTGATGAAACTCATTTTTACATCTTTCTGAAATGTGTTCATCAGAAGTT
This sequence comes from Crenichthys baileyi, assembly GCA_036173005.1. Lineage (NCBI taxonomy): Eukaryota > Metazoa > Chordata > Actinopteri > Cyprinodontiformes > Goodeidae > Crenichthys > Crenichthys baileyi. Next base: position 19,140 of record JAHHUM010002700.1, on the reverse strand, counting down.
AAACTAATCCCAATCCAATTTGGGTGTAAGGTGGGAGGCTGGAAGGCGATATGTAAGCTGAAAACCCATTCCACTCACATACGAGGTGTATGAGGGGATAAAAAATGCATCAGGTTGTTCTCTTCATCTCTCCCTTCCCCTTGCCCAGCTCTCACTGCACACTCTCACACAATCCTGAGGCAGAATGATGGATTAAAGCCAACCATGGATCACTAACTGAGGGTTTAGATTCACAACCCTAGTGCCAGACTCAATAAGGGTCTGACATTACTTAAAGCTAGGGTCATGGATGAAAAGACTGGAGTAAGTCTGATTAGTACAATGAGATGAAAGTAGACAACTAATGAGCATGATAAGGCACTGATCTAGATAGCACTACTCAACAGGGCACTAAACTCTAAAAGGACTAGGCCTAAACATTGCTGGGCAGCTAACACTTTTCTCTGCCTTTATCATTATTATCAGCTAATTAACACAGGCAGCTGAGCATGCAGCAAATAAACATGAGCCCAATTATATTTGGCTGATGTACAGGGGTTGGACAATGAAACTGAAACACCTGGTTTTAGACCACAATAATTTATTAGTATGGTGTAGGGCCTCCTTTTGCGGCCAATACAGCGTCAATTCGTCTTGGGAATGACATATACAAGTCCTGCACAGTGGTCAGAGGGATTTTAAGCCATTCTTCTTGCAGGATAGTGGCCAGGTCACTATGTGATACTGGTGGAGGAAAACGTTTCCTGACTCGCTCCTCCAAAACATCCCAAAGTGGCTCAATAATATTTAGATCTGGTGACTGTGCAGGCCATGGGAGATGTTCAACTTCACTTTCATGTTCATCAAACCAATCTCTCACCAGTCTTGCTGTGTGTATTGGTGCATTGTCATCCTGATACACGGCAGCGCCTTCAGGATACAATGTTTGAACCATTGGATGCACATGGTCCTCAAGAATGGTTCGGTAGTCCTTGGCAGTGACGCGCCCATCTAACACAAGTATTGGGCCAAGGGAATGCCATGATATGGCAGCCCAAACCATCACTGATCCACCCCCATGCTTCACTCTGGGCATGCAACAGTCTGGGTGGTACGCTTCTTTGGGGCTTCTCCACACCGTAACTCTCCCGGATGTGGGGAAAACAGTAAAGGTGGACTCATCAGAGAACAATACATGTTTCACATTGTCCACAGCCCAAGATTTGCGCTCCTTGCAGCATTGAAACCAACGTTTGGCATTGGCATGAGTGACCAAAGGTTTGACTATAGCAGCCCGGCCGTGTATATTGACCCTGTGGAGTTCCCGACGGACAGTTCTGGTGGAAACAGGAGAGTTGAGGTGCACATTTAATTCTGCCGTGATTTGGGCAGCTGTGGTTTTATGTTTTTTGGATACAATCCGGGTTAGCACCCGAACATCCCTTTCATACAGCTTCCTCTTGCGTCCACAGTTAATCCTGTTGGATGTGGTTCGTCCTTCTTGGTGGTATGCTGACATTACCCTGGATACCGTGGCTCTTGATACAACACAAAGACTTGCTGTCTTGGTCACAGATGCGCCAACAAGACGTGCACCAACAATTTGTCCTCTTTTGAACTCTGGTATGTCACCCATAATGTTGTGTGCATTTCAATATTTTGAGCAAAACTGTGCTCTTACCCTGCTAATTGAACCTTCACACTCTGCTCTTACTGGTGCAATGTGCAATCAATGAAGACTGGCTACCAGGCTGGTCCAATTTAGCCATGAAACCTCCCACACTAAAATGACAGGTGTTTCAGTTTCAGTGTCCAACCCCTGTAGATGGGTGCTGTAAACATATTGTTTTTCATTTTATTTTCCTCTATTCTGGTTTGTTTATGTGAAAGCAAAGCACTAAACAGCACTCTTATGATTAAAATAAACGATCTAATGATGGCCTGACATTGTTACGGCGTGAGTGGAAATATATAGTATTGACAGTGCTTTGCACTGCTTTCGGAGGAATTTTATGTAACAGTAGTGTATAATTGTGAGGTGGAAGGAAAGCAACATATGCTTTTTAAAAATCTGAAAAGTATGGTGTGCATTAGTTTTCAGTCCCATTTACTCTGACACCCCAAGTTAAAATCCATCCAAAGCTAACAAAATATGACCATCCACCTGCCTGGTATGTTGAATAAGGGAGAACAGCCCTGAGAAGTAGCCCAAAAATCCACGAAACTCTGGACTAACCTCAGAGATCCACATCTCAGCTGGAAGAATCTGAGGACCGGACAACTATGGCTACCTTCACACTGCAGGCGCATGCGGCCCAAATCCGATCTATTCACCTCCAAAATAGTCTGAATTGTGGCACTTTCATGTGTGGTACTAAATCGGATACATAGCCGATAGTTTTCAAAGTGTCCGCAGTGAGAACAATCATCCAGACAGATTTCTCTACAGCAGTAGCAGTCATTGCTCCACAATAGGCCATGGCTGTACTCTCTTTTATCTTACCTTTCTTCGTCCTACTATGATGTTGTCATAATATTACCGGCTCCCATTGCTCAACAACTTTATAATAATGCAGTAACGCCGGCATCTATTATTACTTCTGTAAACAGTGTGCTGCTGTGTGACGTCTACATTCTGCACATGCTGATCGCTTTCGGGTGGTGAAACGTTCCGATTGAAGTCTGATGGCGGTCAGATTTGTTCAGCAAAAAATCAGAATGAACATTAAGACCTCCAATGTGAACATAGCCTATTAGTTGTGCACTCATAAATCTAGCCTTTCTGGAAGGATGGCAAGAATAAGTCATTGTTTAAAGAAAGCTATAAGAAGTTCTATTTGCAGTTTGACAAGCCATGGGAACTGCCAGAAGGTGCTCCGGTCAAATGAGCATGTGGAAACCTATGTCGGTGGAAAACTAACAATGTTAATCACCTTGAAGCAGAGTTGACGGAAATGTGGATGGAGCTGAATACAGGGCAATCCTGGAAGGAAACCATTTAATTCAATTCAATTCAATTCAGTTTATTTATATAGCGCCAATTCACAACACGTCGTCTCAAGGCACTTCACAAAAGTCAGGTACATGCATTACAATTAATCCAAATCATTGAACAGTGCAGTCAGATTCTGTTATTTATTCAAATTGGATAAAAAGTTTGTCTATCTAAGGAAACCCAGCAGATTGCATCCAGTCAGTGACTTGCAGCATTCACTCCTCCCGGATGAGCATGTAGAGACAGTGGACAGTCACTGGCGTTGACTTTGCAGCAATCCCTCATACTGAGCATGCATGTAGCGACAGTGGAGAGGAAAAACTCCCTTTTAAAAAAAAAAAAAAAAAAAAAAAAGAAAAAAAAAAAAAAAAAAAAAAAAAAAAAAAAAAAACCTCCAGCAGAACCAGGCTCAGTGTGAGCGGCCATCTGCCACAAACCGACTGGGGGTTAGAGAGAACAGGGGCAGAGGACACAAAGGGAACAAAAAAACACTGATCCAGGAGTCCCTTTTATGGGAAGGAAAAAGGTAAATGTTAATGGATGTAGCTCCTTTAGTCGTTTTCACCTAGAAAGAAAAAAATTAAACTCTGAGCCAGTTTTCAATGTTAGAGTCTGAGAGAGAACATAGAGTTAGTTACAGTAAAAGCTCCGTCAGTAGCTATGTCTAGGAGAGAGAGGGGTTTTAAACACTGAAAGACGGGCCATGTGGATCATCAGTAGGGGTGAGCACCAAGTTTTTGCCAGCAGAAGCTCGGACGACCCCCTTCTCCAGACAGTTGTCACAGGTAGACACAGAGTCAGGCCAGGTGTAGCTTCCCCTAGGAAGAAAGGAGAAGAAGAGAAAAAAATTTAAAAGCTGAAATAAACCGGCAATAATACAAAATTGAAGAGTAGTGTGAGAAAGTAGCGAAGAGGGTGGAAAGTGGTCATTATGTCCTCCCAGCCCTAAGCCTTTTAGCAGCAAAAACTACAGAGATAGCTCAGGATAACCTAAGCCACTCTAAACTATAAGCTTTATAAAAAGGAAAATTTTTAACCTAGCCTTTAAAAAAATTAGACAGGGTGTCCGCCTCACGGATTAAAACTGGGAGCTGGTTCCACAGGAGAGGAGCCTGATAACTAAAGGATCTGCCTCCCAATTCTACTTCTAGAGACTTTAGGAACCCCCAGTAAACCTGCAGTCTGAGAACGAAGTGCTCTGTTAGGAACATATGGAACAATCAGCTCTCTGATGTATGATGGGAGCTAAATCATTAAGGGCTTTATATGTGAGGAGGAGAATTTTAAAAATTCTATTCTGGATTTAAAAGGGAGCCAATGAAGGGAAGCTAAAGTAGGGGGAAATATGATCTCTCTTTTTAATTTTCTCAAACCTTTGCTGCAGCATTTTGAATCAGCTGAAGGCTTTTAAACTGCATTTTGTGGACATCCTGATAAGTAAAAAATTACAATAGTCCAGCCTTGGGGTAAAAAAATGCATGGACTAGTTTTCGCATCAATCCTGGACAGGATTTTTTTCAAATTTTTGGCAATGTTCCGGAGATGAAAAAAGAAAATCCTGGAAACCTTTTTAATATGGGATTTAAAATTACATGTCCTGGTCAAAAAATAACACCAAGGGTTTTTTTTACTTTTTTATCAGAGGTCAATTTAATGCCACCCAGGTTAAGTGATTGGACTAAGCAGTTTCTTTTTTAAAGACTCCGTCCAAAGACGACAACTTCTGTCTTGTCTGAAATTTAGAAGCCGAAAATTTAAAGTCATCCAAGTTTTTATGTCTTCAAGACATGCTTGTAGTTTATCTAACTGGTTGGGCTCATCAGGTTTTTTATGGATAAGTAAAGCTGAGTGTCATCAGCGTAACAGTAAAATTTTATTCTATGCTGCCTGATAATTTTTACCTATTGGAAGCATATATTTTAGTAAAGAGAATTGGCCCAAGTACTGAACCCTGTGGTACTCCACAATTTAACCCTGGAGTTTAAAGATGATTTATCATTTACATGAAAAAACTGGAATCTGTCAGACAAATAAGATTTAAAACCCCCAGCCTAGTGCTTTCCCCCTGATCCCTACAGCATATTCCAGCCTTTTCTAAGAGAATATTTTTGATCGACTGTATCAAATGCAGCACTGAGATCTAACAGAACCAGTACAGACACAAGTCCATTATCTAAGGCAATAAAAATATCATTAGTGACTTTCAGCAGAGCTGTTTCAGTGCTATGATGGGCTCTGAAACCTGACTGAAATTCTTCAAACAGGTCATTGCTGTGTAAATGCTCACGCATTTGATTAGCAACTATTTTCTCAAGAATTTTAGATGAGAACGGAAGATTGGAGATCGCTCTGTAATTTATTAAGTCATCTCGATCAAGCGAAGGTTTCTTAAAAGCAAGGTTTTAAATTACAGTTACCTTAAAAAGGCTTGTGGTACATATCCATTTACTAAGGATAGATTAAATATATCTAAAATGGGGCTGGTAATCAGAGGGAACACTTCCTTAAATAATTTGGGTTGGGATTGGGGTTTCTAACATACAATTTAAGGTTTAGATAAAGCTAATATTTCTGATAACTCAGGAAGCTCCACAGGATCAAAACCCAAAAACAAGATCAGGTTTTTCTACATTTATTTCCAATGTTTGTCCCTCCTTTTTTGAGGATGAAGTAATCATCTCTGGAGATTGTCAAAGATTTTTTTTTAAATAAATCAATTTTTTTTTGGAAAAATCCCATAAAATCATGACTGCTGAGAGCTAAGGGAATGGATGGCTCAACAGAGCTATGACTCTGTGTAAGTTTAGCAAACTGTACTAAAGAGAAACCCCTTGGATTATTCTTGTTCTCTTCTATTAAGGATGGAAAAAAAGCTGTTCTAGCTTGGTGAAGTGTCTTTTTATAAAACGTAGGCTATTTTTCCAGATTAAAATTTTTTTTTTAGGAATCCTCTAGGTGTGTAGAGCGCCATTTTCGCTCCAATTTTCATTGTGCTTTAAAGTACCCCAGCTCTGAATTTTAAACCAGGGAGCCTGCCTCCTATGAATAATTTTTTTTTTTTCAAAGGGGGGGTGCATTGTTTTAAATTTCCCACGCAATGATGAAGTAACACTCTGAACAGAGAAACAATTTTTTGAAGGAGGGAAAAACCCCCCAAAATTATTGCCCTCCCACTTTGTTTTTTTGTGATAATGAGCAAATTAAAAGTGGAACAGATTCTTTAAAGGTTGTTACAGCATCGTCTGATAATGATCTACTATAATGAAATTTTTTTTTCAGGTGTGGAGTACTCGGTTAAATTAAAAATCAAAGGTTATTAAAAAATGGTCAGACAGCACAGGGTTGTTTTTGGAAAAATTGTAATGTCTGTACACTCAATGCCCTAAAGTCAGCACAAGGTCCAGAGAATGAAGACAAAAGTGGGTAGGTTTGTTAATGTTTTTTTAGTAAAGCCAATTGAGTCTAAGATACCATTAAAGGTATATTTAAGCTATCACTTTTCAGTGTCAACATGAATGTTAGAATCCCCCCTATAATAACTTTATCTGTATTTAACACTAAATCAGATAAAGGTCTGAAAAACTGATTAAAAAAATTGAGAGTAAAAGGGCCTGGTGCGGTTTCAAAACAACAACAGAAGTGGTTTTAGTGCTTTGCAATTTTTGGAGGAAAACTGAGGATTAAATATTCTAAAAGAGTTGTAGCTATTGATTGGTCTGGGACTTGTCAATAAATCGGACTGGGGGAAAAAGGGTTTTCCTACTCCTCCTCCTCGCCCAGTATTTCGAGGAATGTGAAAAAATTTTAAAAAATTAGTAGGAGTTTACTCATTTATAGTAAAAAAATAATTCCTCTTGCTGCAGCCAGGTTTTTGTGAGGCAAAATAAACCCCAATCTGATTGTCACAAATCAGGTTCACTAACTAGCAAAGTCTTTGAAGAGAGAGATCTTTTTGTTCAGTAAGCCACATTTAATTGTTTTTTTTTTATTTTTGTCTGAGTTTTTTTTTTTTTTAGAGATTTTCCCGATTTTCCTCTTTTTAGATTATTTTTTAATCTATTCAATTTTGGCCGTGGGCGAGACACTGTCTTAATAGGGTAATGGGTAGGTAGCAGTACAGAAGGGAGAGAGGGGGTGTTAAAAATCGAAACCCTGCTTCCTGGTCTGAACCCGGGTTGTGAGAGGTTTTTGGAGAAAAAATAAATTCGGCCAGATTCCTAGAAAAAAGCTGCTCCATCCAAAAATGGGGTTGGGTCCTTTTCTCCGGATCAGACCAGGTTTTCCCCAAAAAATGTTCGCCAATTATCAATGTAGCCCACATCGTTTTTTGGACACCACCTAGACAGCCAGCCCCGGTTGAATGAAAAGCATGCGGCTAAACCTGTCGTCACTGGTCAGATCGGGGAGGGGATCAGAGAAAAATTACGGAGTCCGGGTTTTTTTTTGGCAAACTTACACACCAAAGGCAAAACTAACTTTAGTGACCTCCGATTGACGTAAACGGGGGGTCATTATCCGCCAGCGTGAATAAAAATCTTACTGTATTTACACTTATCCTTAGCCAGCAGTTTCAGGTAGGATTTGATGTCGCCCCTTCTGGCCCCTGGCACGACATTTGACTATGGTCCCCTGGTGGGCTCTAGTGCCACGTTTCTGACTATGGAGCTGCCAATTACCAGAGTTTGGGTTCTCAGCGGGTGTGTCGCCCGAGGGGGGGAAATCTATTAGTAACGCAGAAAGGGTTGGTGGTGACCTGTGGGCTGAGATTTTAAGGACTATGCTTCCTACGTACCGTCACCCGAGGGGCCTGAGATCCCGGCTGCGCCGGGGCTCTGCCGGAGGACTGCTACGGGGAGCCACCCTCGGTGGCTCTGCGCTAGCTAAGGGGGCCTCGGCTATCTGCGGTTTTTTCAACAGCGCGGAGCCGGGCCTCCAAACCAAACCCCTCGCCTCCAAAGCTACAAAAATGCTAAATTTATTACACGTACCATTATCACTAAAGGAGGCAGAGGAGTAACTGAACATCTGGACACAGAGAGCAAGAGAGAGGAGGAGCTTCAGAAAGAAGAAACAGCAGAGTGGGTAGCCCCGGTGGAGCTAAAACTAACGCTAAGCTAGCGGACCCCTTACCACTTACTAGAAAAAAAACCGTGTAAAACACGGTTTTTTTAAACGTTAAAATCCGCAACAAAAAAGTATGTGTTTTAACGTGCTTATGTATTTTAAAAAAAGTAAGAGATATCAAAATAGGAAAAAGTTCCAGATCAACAGAGAGGCCCTTCACCACCAAAAAACCAAATCCACCAAGTGCAAAACAGGAAGTGACGAATACGCCTTACCACGCCTCCAACAACAGGAGGATTCCAAAGGATTCCATTTACCATACTACAAACAACTTGAGACTGGGTGGAGTTTTTCCTTCCAGCAGGACAACAACCCTAAACGTGCATCCAGCACTACTTTGTGTGAGTCACACGAAATCTGGTTTTAACACGACAAAATGTGGAAAAGTTCAAGAGGCATAAAGTCTTCTGCACGACACTATTTGTAAGGCATGTCTGTTAGGGCTTGCGAGATAGAGGACCCCGGAATGCAGACTAGCAGGCAGCATGACGGTAAGTGCAAAAACGATTTTTAAAAAAAAAAAAAATCACTCTCAAAAAGGCAGGAACAAAACAATAAACAGACAGGCAGGACAGGCTTGGCATGATCCACAATCATGCTCACGTCTTGTTGACGTGAGCATGATTTGGCAACTAGACATGAGCATGAAAAATATTTCTGCACCGAAAGACAGAACAGGTGTGTATTAATGGAGTGTGACCAGGTGAAACAAGAAGACAGATTAACTTGGTGCAGGTGATTCGAATAAACTTAATTGACAGAAGAACAAAACGTGGCTGGAGCGAAACAGAGACTCTTGAACACAAACTAACAGAAACTAGAAAAACATGAAACAAAAGCATAACCAGATCCGAAAAACATAAGTTGATAAGACATGAACAAAACAATAACTAAAGCATGATTAGGAAAATAATAAACAGAAGCATGATTCAAAATCTAAGAATAATAATAATCAACAGAAGAACGATTCAAAACCTTAACTGTGAAAAACATATAAAGAAAAAACCCGAAACCAAAAACCAAACAACCCCAAATCATAACAATGTCAAGTGAATGTATTTTGTTGCCATCTGGTGCTGAATTTGTGTTTTCCTTTTAGAAGAATACGTTCCTTTTTTTTAGGAGATTGAGAAGTGTTGACCTCTTTTCTCTAGCAAAGAGTGTGATGGATTTCTGCTCCAGTTTTTAGCAGAGTGGAGATCCTCATTCACCTTGATAAAACACTTTATGAAAACCCACCGATGAAGAGAATTACTGTTTTTCCTCACCATACAGGCTGAATCATCAGGACAGTGCTGTCTGAGAGCCTATTAGCTTGTCTGAAGAAAGTATTTGTGTAGATTCAGTGACATGGAAAAATTTCCCATAGAATCTAAATCAATGGACATCCCCAACTTGAGATCACTCACACACTGAGATCATGCCCTTTTGTATTTAATATGATTCTGCCCCTAGTAATTGATTTTAGCCTGGAGGAGCATTATGATCAAGGCTTTGAAAGGTCAAGTAGTGGTGACTGTGTTTGGACAAAAGCAGATAGCAGTCAGAAAACCTTGTCTGTTTGGGGCTGAGAGATTGGTGGCCTCATTCCACATATGCTAACATGTATATCTTTCTGCCTGTGGCTGCTGCCCAACACATGCAGAGATACCATCTTGAGGTTCATAGAAAAGGAAATGTGGTGTAAATTGTCGCTCCATGGATATCAAAAAAATTTAGGATTTGGGTATTGAGATTCTATATTTAATGGGTTGCTGGTAGAGGCACATCATGCACTTGTTCCAATGTTCCAATGTTATGGTAAGTTTTCAAAGGTTGTGAGCTCTACAGAGTGGGAACAGTACAGCCTTTGATCTATGCTGAAGATGTACTATCCCTGCAATGGCAACCGGCAATCACTCCAGCCTTCACACCCCCCCCCCCCCCCCCCCCCAGCCTAGGAACAATGGATACAAAAGGCTGTGGGTGCTATAGCGACAGAAGATCCATCCTTCCAATGCCCGAGTCTGGTAGCCCCTGTAGCCTCGTAAATCACCTGCCTAACAATGAGCTTTAGTTCACCCCCTCTCCTCCAATGTCGTCGCCTGTCTTCTCCATCGCTGTGGCATCAACAACTTTCTTGCCTCCTAATCACATTGTTAAAAAAGCATCCCCTTTGTTTATTGTTGTATAGCTCACTGTTCCCATATCCTTCCAACAACACTTTTTCCCCTTTTTGTGAAGCGCATTTTCTTACTGTAAAATAGGCTGTTTATTGCACTTGGTTCTATCCCATTATCTCTCACTACAGTTCAAAGTCTGATCCAGTTAAATCTACTACAGCATTTACTATACAGTCTTGAACAACTAAAGTTTCATGTTGGCCTTCAAAGACAGATGCAATTAAAACAAACTAAGCTTTTATTGTAATGTGGTTTGTCCATTAATCTGTTGGTGGGCCAGTTTCTTCCCACACCTCATTAAATCAGTAGTTCTTAAAGGCCCCACATCGATAGGAAAATGTTTTATTATTTTCAGAAGTTATTGTTAACTTTACAGAAATAAACAGTTTTTATCGACAATACTTGGCCCTAATTTATATGATGTGATCCTACTGGAATCCAGAAATCAACTCCTAATTGTTAAGAGTTGATTCCTTACTATTTTTGGCATAAATAGTTTTTATAAATAGTTTTAAAATGAAAAAAATGTTGACACTGGATACTTTTGCAAAGCACTGTAATAGATACAGTATCTGAATCTCGTGTTCTGCGAAGCAATGTATTTTCTATCATGCAAATCAACAAGAATGCAAAAGAGGAAAAAAAAAGGGTGAAGAGATTATGTTTTTCTACAAGATAGTAGAATAATTTATTAACATTCTGTCAGTAGGAACAGACACCAAGATTATAATACAATTTATGGGAACAGATAAAAAAAAACTGGATGAGAAGTAACAAACTGGTTTATTCAACCAATCCTGCATTTCAGCACCAACCGACAACTAAACCTCCTGTAGTAAAAAGCCATTTTATATGGATAACTTTGTGTTGTACACTCCATTTAAGAGTGGACAGCTCATGACATTGACTAGGACATTGTCCAACACTGAAATTCTTTAGCGATTCTAAATTTCATGTACGTATTAGATCATTCTTAATTAAAATGAGATAATCATGGGGCAGCATGTGGTGTAGTGTTAAACTGGGTGCACCATATACTGAGGCTATAACTCCTTGTTGTAGCTGTCCAAGGTTCGACTCCTGATCTCAGGACTTTTGCTACATGTCTGTCTACTGTAAATGAAGGCCACCAGTTTTACAAAATCATAATAACAATAGATTTTGGATGCCAGTGCTTGAAGCAATGTTGTCATCTTTTAACATTTAAAATCAAGTACATATTTTAGGAAGAAGAAAATTCTCAAAAGAGAATAAGCCATTGCTGCTCTAAATCTTACACATTTTCCAAATTAGTTGCCGAGTTGAGATAATGACTCGTAAACCACATGAATAGGACTCCTCAAAGTGGACCAGTAAGTTTCTATAGTATTTCTACTTGGTACATCAGAATCAGAACCAGCTTTCTTGGCCAAAATTGTGTGCACAAACAAGGAATTTGACTTTGGTTGCAAGCGCTCACAGCATACAGATATTTAGTATAAATACATAAACTTTAGGAAATAGAAATAGAATAAGATAAAGGAACAGTATGTACATGTATATGTGTATGTACAGCTAATTATTATTTTTATAATATATAATAAAAAATGGTAAATGGCCTGCATTTATATAGCACTTTATCAAGTCTGAGGACCCCAAAGTGCTTTTTACTACAATCAGTCATCTGCCCATTCACAAACACATTCACACACTGACAGTGGTGAGCTACATTGTAGACACAGCTGCCCTGGGGCTGACTAACAGAAGTGAGGCTGCCATACAATTGGCACCACTGGGCCCTCTGTCCACTATCAGCAGGCAAGCTATGTGAAGTGTCTTGTCCAAGGACTCAACGACTGAGATGGACTTAGGGGGTTCAAACCAGCAACCTTCTGGTTACAGCCTTCCTAGTATCTGCTTACATTGGCTTTTGGTCAATTCACTCCCTTGCCAATTTGACAAAACTTACCCAAGGTCGTGTACGAATCGACCAAAGCTGCAAAAGTAGAAAATGGCAAAGGAGTAAAATGGCTACCAATAGCTTAGCCTTCATTTTTATATACTTCACTGGTACTGAAATTAGCTAACTTCAAGTCATCTTCCCACTGTAACAACTTCCATAACAAAGAATGTTGTTAGTGCATAATGGTAGCTCATTGCTTTCAGTGCTTACAATTTTTTTTTGTGTTGTTGTTTTTGGCCGGCTGGCTACCGATCAGGGTCAGTTCAATTGAATATCACCCAATTCTGTTTACCAGCCAAGAAAGAAAGGCTTTGAGTCTTCCTTGCTATTTATGTTCCTCTGAGGAGGCCCTAACTTGCATCCATCAAATTAGGCCCATTGTTGCTGGATCTAGTGCCTTTCCTGGTTCACCATCATCCCAGTTCATCACAATCCCTTCAAACTATTATAATCACTAAAAGCACAAATAAGAATATCCAAAAGCTGCATGTGTTTTCTTTAGCACACTCACTATTCACCAAACTAGATCATCAGATGGGGTAAAATCTAAAGGACACTGCCTCAAGCAAGAACCTACAAGCGGAAATGAAGCCTCCTAAAGTTTTAGTGAATGGTCCTGGTGGTGTAAGCAGATAGTTTGGTTTAGCTGCAATGGTCAGAGACTAAACTTTAGCCCATCTGTTATTAATAAAGTCCTTCTCTCTCACAAGACCCCAATGCCACCTGAGGAATGTGACCTGACCCTTTTTGGTGGCCAGCGGGATAACTAAACAAGTCTGGATGCAGAAATAAAATTGAAAACGGTCTCCCAATTTTATCGTTGGGGTAAATGTGTGTTCTTCAAAGCTTTCAATTAATTATCCCAATGAGTTTAACATATCTGTGTGACATTTTTACTGTGTGACTTACAAGCTTGTAAATGGTGAACAAATGAGAAGCAGAAGCTTCAGTGAGGTTTGTTTTTGGTTCTTTCTCATGACTAAACCCACACCTACTGAGCAGTAACACTGGATAAAATTACAGATCCTGAGAAAGCAAAAACCAGATATAGAGAAACAAGTATTTTTCATTTTACCCCAGTGTTTACTTTGTTAGATTTTAATGTAGTGCAAATACTGCTTTAAATCTAAGTTCCTGGTAAATCCAAACACTTGTGTAATCTAGGGAGCTATTGTAATTAGATAATACAGGCGGATGTTTGTTTGAATGCCTGAGGCCAGAGTCTCCATTTAAGGAACTTTCAACAAGCAGGTAAACCTACTAATGAAAAACAAAAATCCCCACTAGACCCTCCATCCAAATCCAAAAGCAGAATCAACTCAGCAGAGGCAACCTTAACTCTCAGCTCAATCATTGCTGTGGAATTAGCTCAGATTCTTGACTCAATCATTTTGGGATTTTCTGGTTCTTGTAAATTATGTTGTCCCCACCCGTGTGTAATAGGGATATTATCAGCCTGCGTGCTTTTAGCAGCAGAAGTTATCTGCACATTAGAGGCAGAGTCCAAAGCACCTATTTGCTTTGCACTCTGGGTGACTGACTTGATGAGGTCTGGCGTTGCCTTAGGCTTAGGTGCACCATGCCTCTCAAAATCCCGTGAAAAGGCCGGACATAACAGAGCCTGGAATTTGCTAACCTTAGGTCTTTTATGTAACAGGGTTGCACACATACACATGATCATAAAGTCATGCAGTTTGTCTGAAGCCAAGCCAGGCTGTTGGGTCTTCTTCACAGATTTGCATATGTTCAAAGAGCAACGGGCAAAAAAACTTCACTCAAAATATAGACAAGATGGACCTACAGAGCCTTGCAGAAAGTCATAGCCCTTGAACGTTAGCACATCTTTTAGGTTACAAAAACAAACCTCAACCCACTGAGTAAATATTAGACAGTTAGTTAGTTAGTTAATTCACTGACTGATTATGATTTGTATATTTGGTCTATGCATAGACCAAGCAAAACTACCTTTATTTCTGAGCAAAAAAATTGAGAGTGGTAACTATGACATATATACATATTTGTACTATAACGACGGATGGAAACAACACACATTTTAATCTTAAGTGTCTGCAATGAAAGAATATAACCGGAGACAGAGAAGGAACTGAGTTTAATTTTTAATTTAAAACGTCCTCAATATTATAAAAACGATAAAATCAGGACTGATACATGTTAAAGTCCTTGACCTGTATAGTATTTACAGACAATGAGCAATCCTGATGAATAGCTTACTTAGTAAAAATGTTAAGGTCCAGCCTATCTTATTTTAATCCCTTTCATTAAGGCTAGTCAATCTCGACTAAAACTTCCAAAAAGAGCACATTAACAACTTCTCTAAAAATTGAAGTTTATTTTCAAACCAAATAAATACCAATTTTTACCTAGATGTCTACATACCATATTGTATGTTTATCTAGAAAATGCTTACTTGGAGTGTATTTTGTTCGGTTTATGGATTGACAGACTAAACACAAAGTAGCACTTGATTGTGAAGCTGGAGAAAAATGATAAAAGGTTTTCAGTTTTTTTGCAATTCAAAATTTAAAAATGAAAATCGTTTTTTAGCCCTCTTTACTCTTGATACCCCTAAAACAATCTAGTGGCAATCCATTGCCTTTAGCTGCCTATGGTAACTCTAGAGGAGCTGCAGGGATCTGAAGCTCATGTGGGATAATCTGTCAACAGGACAACCATTATTAGTGCACAGATCTGACTGCTATGAAAGGGTGGCAAGATGAAAGGCGCTGTTGAAATAAAGCCATGAGCAGTTTTATTTGCAGTTTGCCACAAACAACGTAGGGGACACAGCAAACATGTGGTGGTAGCATTATGCTGTAGGGATGCTTTTCTTCAGCAGAAACGGGGAGTCTGATCACAGTTATGAGAACCTTTACTGGAGCTAAACACAGGACAACCCTATGCACTACACTATGTTGGTCCATTGCAGAAAATCTCAATCAAAATGTGCAAAAGTTCAAGGGGTATTAATACTTCTGCAAGGCAAAAGTCTGGTTTAGGCTAAATCACAAAGAGGAATTACTCACAAAATCTTGCAGAAACATGGTATTTATACCATAAAATAAACTAACTTCAGCAGTAATCCATCAAGATTATAGAGACTCCATTACAGTGAAAGGTGTTTAAGAAAAATTATGTGTGTGCCATAATGTCAGATAAGCTCCCATTGGATGTGTTTGTGCCTCACTGCTTGCCCTGGTTATGCGAGAGAATATCTAATCTTGTTATGGTTGTAGTACAAATCTTTATATGCAAATACATTTTTGCAACATAAAAACTGAAAATAGAGCCCATTTGATGTGAAGTGATGGCATTTAAACAGAGTTTTATCTCCCTAAATTAGGCTAAAATTGCCTTTTTGGAAGACAAAAGCCCTATTAGATGGGACTGCAATCCTCTGCATTGCTGACAAGCCATTTTTCATGTGGAAATAAAACATGATGGTAAAAGTAATTAAATAAGGGATTTTTTTGTGATTGTGTCGTAGTTAGAATAAACAGCAGTCAGTCAAAGCAGATAGTATTTCTCTTGAGGCTCTTGCAGTTGTAAATAATTATTGTCTTCTGGCCTGAACACAGTGCAGTGCAGTGGAGCAGCAAGGCCAGTATTGTCTTTTTCTTACCTTTCCAGAACCTCCTTAGTATTTGGTTGGATATTTTGCTAACTCATTCACCTCATAGGTAAATTTTAATATCAAGAATAATTTCCCCAAGTGCTGCCTTCTTGGCAAACAAAAGGATTTTTGAATTAAAATGCATTAAAACTCCTTTGAGACTGATTACAGTATCTACATTATTTTGCATGGTAATAATCACAAGATTTTTTTTTCCCACTGCACATCCTGTTTATATTCAAACATTTTTCTCCATTCCTCTGTACATCTGCCATCATTAACGGAAGTGGAAGATGTGATGTTAACAGATGTAGCTTCACTGGAGGTGTCTAGCTGTCAGCACGTGCCTTGTTGCTGAACATTAACCTTTCTACCTTCTGTTTCACACCATACATCTCGACAGCATAGAGCAGATTGCAGAGGCTTTGATCGCACCTCCTGGAAAATTCACACACCTTGCTGTTTTACCACTTCTGAATGTTAGCTGGCAAGACTCAAGATAATTCATTTTTCTTCACTTTTCTACTCTGTTGCTAATTGCTGGAACAGATTAAATAATGAAAACTGCTAGACTGATAGATCCCAGCCACTCGACATATGTGTTGAAAATTCTTTTCACCTCAATTTAGTGTGCTGCAATCCAATTAGACTGCCTTGCAAAGGCATTTTTGAGCTTTTTCATATTTGGGTTTGTCACATTCCAGCCACATACATCAGTGTATTTTGGGAATTGAAAGGAAAAAGATGTGATTCAGACCTTTTTTACAAGTAAAAACCTGAAAGTGATTTTGTTTTTGGTCACCTCTGGTCATCAATACCCCTAAAACCAATCCAGTACACCCAAGGGCCCATTGTACCTCTGGATGAGCTGCAGAGTTCAACTGCTCAGGTGTAAGAATGTGTTTACACAAATTCAAAAACGTTGCCTTTTAGGGGTGCATGCTGAAAAGAAAGCCACTGTGTAATAAATGCCATAAGAGGTTTGATAGCAGTTTGCCACAGCAAAAATGTGGAAAGAACATTGCTTCCGTCACACAAGCTCAAAATGTATTTTTATAGCTAATATGCATAGCCCTACGTGTTTCAGATTCCCTTAGTGTAGCAAACTTTTCAAAAGTGTGCAGGATATGGGTTGTCTGGGTAGGGGTGCTGAGTTTAGATGCAGGTGTGGGGTTGTGGATGTATCAGTTATATCAGGTATAACTGGTAGTCTAAATGTTGCTGTGTTATATGATATTATACAGAAGTAACTGGTAACACAGAATGAAACCTCAGAGTATATTTGAGTAAGGACTTTTCTGGTTGATTGGGCTTACTGAATGATGAGCAAGTAACAGCCTCAGCTGAGGTCTCTGAACCTTCCTCAACCAATTAATCTTGATTCTTATCATCACAGAGCTGTTCCTCACTCTTCTTCCTGTCTTCCATTGAGTTGTCTGCCTTTTACTTTCTTTTAATTTCTGTCCTCCTCTCTCTTATCTTTATCAGAGTTATCTAGATAACTTTAGCTACACAAACTTTAGCGAAAAAACTGTTATTTTATTCATAAGTATATTTCATTGCTTACCTCTAAAACTTCTTGTGCTCTATGAAACTCTCAGCCTCCAGCAACTGCCAATCCTAAAAAGCAAGGGTTACAGGCGGAGCAGACTTAAAGTAAAGTAAAATCATACATCATGACATAAATATGAACAATATCTAACTGAAATAGGTTGTAATTGTCAATCAATATTTTTTTTTGCCTGTTTTAAACTTCACTGACAGGCTTTGTCTTGAAATAGTTGTCAATCTTCTATTTTTGCCTTTTTCTTTTCTGCCTCTTTCTGATACTGTGGCAAAAAAACAATGGTAAGTTTAATTGTAACATGGGGGCTGTACGACTGCTTAATAATGATTACTTATTTTTGCTTGTCTATAAAAACAACATGAAGTCCTTAAGGGTGAATATGTGCTGCTCTTCCAGCCGAGTGTGTGCTCCTGACGCAGGGGAAACAGATACTGTCGGTGAGAACTATCTTGGCACGACACCTGTCAGAACCATCAACCTAGCTACCTTACCTCACGGATGAACAAACACAGCAAGATAGGCAGTAGCCAATCAACAGCAGGTCTCACTAAAAGCTGGCGTTGTGCTTCAACAAGGGACATGAGCAGAAGGGGGAGAGGAGTCAGGCAGCCTCAGTGCAGACACAGCAGGTCTAGAGAAACTCAGCGATAGCAGTACGGAGTTCATTAAAAACTGTGTGGGTGTTGAATCCCGGCATCGGTTAAGGTGTGTGTGTGTTAAAACACCCACACCCCCACAGGTGGAAACCTATGGCGGATACTAACACTGCACATCACCCTGAACACACTATCCCCGTTGTGAAGCATGGCGAGAGCAGCATTGTGGTCTGGAGATTCTTTTCTTTAGCAGGAACAGGGAAGCTGGTCAAAGTTGATGGGAAGATGGGTGGAGCTAAAAACAGAGCAACACTTGAAAAACATCTGTGAAAAGGCTGCAAAAGACTTGGGCCTGGGGCACTAGTTCATCTTCCACCAAGACAAACAACTCTAAATATACGGCAAGAGCTACAGAAGAATGGTTTATATCCAAACATATGCCTGTGTTAGAATAACAGACCTAAATCCATTTCTCCAATCTTTGGCAAAACTTAAAGATTGCTGTTCACAGATTCTGTCCATCTAATCTGACTGAGCTTGAGATATTTTTAAGAATAGGCAAGGAAGGAAAAATGGACGGAGCTAAACACATGGCAGTCATGGGGCAGGGGTTCCTTCCAGCTGTACAGCAAAGTCCAAGCTGCAATGGGATGGTTCAGACCTAACTCCAACTGAAAATGTATGGCAGTTAGCTCACAGATGATCTCCACCCAACCAGACTGAGTGTGACAAAAATGTGAAAAAAGTTCTTGGCTTATGACTATCTTGCAAGGCACTGTAAGCATGAACATGCATATGTTGCCCATAAGAAGAAAAGAAGTCAGACATGAGGTTAAATGATGTAACATGGTGTGTTTTTCACACCATTCCTCACAGTACATCAAAAGAGTTGGGGATTCATGTAACGTCAACAGTGCACCCACACATACTGTATATGCTTCTCAGAGTCTTAGTTTTTCTCCTTCATATAGGGAGAGTTCAGACTGTGTTGACAAAGGCCTCTTGGAGGAGAGAAAGATGGTTTGATCTCATCCCAGACCAAACAAGCCTTACATTCAAGCCTGCGCCCACAAAGAGAATAGAGATTATCAAAAGAATTACAAGTCAAATACAGTGATATCCAAAAGAATAAATGTACATTTTT